>PVKN010012429.1:0-20761 GCA_004027915.1 Capromys pilorides
ACCCTTTCCTAGAAAATCTGCCCAGCCGGCAATTTAGAAGGACTTATCAAAATTTTAAATGTGTTTAACCTTTGACCCAGCAATGCTACTCTGAAAACTTCATCCTATAAATGCACTAGCACAGAAATGCAAAGATATAGAAAGTCATTCCTCACTTTGCCAGTAATAAGAGAAAAAAATAGAGATGTTATAAATTTCTATCAGTAGCTCACTGAATAAATGTTAACATATCCAGCATGGAATACTATATAGCTATTACTACAAAATATTAATGTATATCCATATAATATGCATGAATTTGTTTGAAAAGATGTATGTGCACATTGTGAGGAGGAAAGGTGCACAGGAATGGGGGTGTAGCTTAGTGGAAGAGTACTCATCTGGCATGTACAGGGCTATGGGTTCAAGGACCACCATTGAGAGAGAAGGGAATGGAAAGAAAAGGAAGGGAAGGGAGGGGAGGGGAATGAGGTGGGGCAAAGTGAGGCAGGGTGGGGTGAGGTGGGGCAGGGCGGGGTGGGGCAGGGCAGGGCAGGGGGTAAGAAAGGGAAAAGCGTATAATAACATGAGTAAAGGTTAATACACACATTTTTGTAAAAGCACATGTTTTATGACATAAATAGAATTGGGTTATTTCTAGGGACCTCAATTTCCAGATTTAGAACACTTTTCTCCAAATCACTACAACTTTTCAAAAGGCATACTGCATTATGTCCAGTTTTCAAGTTACATTTTCAACTTGAATCTATCACTTTCCTGAGTCACCAACCACTGACTCCCCCCACCCCGCCCCCGCCCCCAGTGATCTCACCTTCATGCTTGCTTCCTCTCCCCCTTGTCCCTAAATCCAGACACTGGTTGAGTCACACCTTTTCACCTCTGAAGACCTTCTCAGATCCTCGCCATGCTCTTCCTTCTAGCCAAGGTCAATGACACCTTGTAGGTCATTCTGTCTCCACTTCTTCACTGTCAAAAATATATGCTCTGCACTGCCTCTAAGACACCCTTTTAATAGACATAACCATAATCTCTCCGTTCCTCTCATCTTTCACTGTTATTCATGTGGGCTAGATAATCCTCTGTTGTAGGAGCTATTCTATACCTGGAATAGAACATGGTAGGGTGCGAAAGAGCATTCCTGCTAGACGACGGTAGCTTCCTCCTTACCCACTGTGACAGCTAGGAAGATCTCAGCAAATCTCCCACCAGGGACAAAATCATTTCCTTTTGAGGACCACGAGAAAGTCATCGGCCCCTGTTACTCCCCTCTCCACATTTCTCTCCTCCTAAATTGCTCTGCAAATCACATCCATTATAAGTTTTACCCTTTCTGCTTCTCCATCAGTTAAATCTCCTTGAACCTTAACCTGACATGATACCAACCCTGGCCGTCACACACACCACGTCCTTAAATCTCCAGCATTTAATGTGGCTGACTTCTAGTTCTCTTTAGCATAGTCTTAAGACACAAATACTCTGACTGGTCAAGCCATGATCAAGTGTTAACCTCTAGTCCAATCAGCTGTGAGTAGGAGAGAAATGGTACCTACTGGAAGCATGGGAGCCTCAGCCCCACTCTCTCACCAAGGGTTCTGGGATCCTTCCAAAAAATAGGTGTGACCAGGCCTCTTCTAGCTAACTTATTCCTACACTTTTTCCACTCTTTTCTCCAGGTAGTCTACAGACACCTCCCACCACTATCCCCACTACTGTGGTCAACTTTTTTGCTTCAGGTTGGTCACAGGTTTTTTTTAGACTCCAACTATAGGTCCAAAAGAGTTTGAGATATTCATTTTGCTTCTCAGAAACCTTTCTTAACTCCTCTTGGAGTCTCGGGATTAAATACCTAACATGGCAAGAATAGTGACATATTCCTTTGTGTACTAACAGGGATCAGAATATAGCACTCAAAATATGACATTTTGCCAGAAGGACTTTTTAGAGCTAGAAGCAATAAGCAGCAAAAGATTTAGAAAGAGGTGATGGTTCTTTCCCTATATAAAAGTAAGACATGGATTTCCCTTTGAAAACGTTTTCCCTCTTCCCTGTTGCATACCAGAAAGAAAACCAAACATTATTATTGGAGACATTAAGTAGATGTGGAGATGAGTCTGCAGAAACAACGTGCTAGAATAACCCTGTCTTCCACTATTTTTTCTTTGTATTTCTCTGTACAACCCTAGGAACCCAAACCTCTTTCCTTTTGTCTCCTCAATTCTCCACGCACTTATTACCCTTTGTTATGTTGGTATCTAATTTCCTGGTCTAGCGAGCTCTAAACCTAACACAGGTCTAGAGAGCTCAGCGAATTTAAGGACATGCTCAGGCCAGGGGTTCAACCTCTGGCCTGCCGTGCCAGCCCCACCCCAGGACATACTGAGAAGGTGAAAGAGACTGGACTTGGTGGTGCAAGCCTGTAATGACAGTGTGGGAGGCTGAAAAACAGGAAGGACCACTACGAGTCCAATCTGTGTAGTAAGACCCTGTAGATGTGGTACTAAATACATAAAAATAAAAATAATAATCAACCTAAGCCAGTAGAGGAGAGGGTTTTGGGGTTTTTGTTGTTGTTGTTGTTGTTATTTTCCTTCTTGGTCATATTATGAATGCACAATACCATTTGTTTTTATTGTCAGTTTGTAAAAACAACCCTTTCAAAGACAACGAGCAATGTTTTTTACACTGGATACAATTTCAAGGTGGTGATGGCCCTCATTCCAATGCAATTTCATTCATTTTGAAAGATTTTTACACACATATAAATATAATATGTATACAATATAAATTAAACATTCTACATCCAGTGTTTTGGCCGCACATTGACCTATTTGAATTTAGTTAAGAGAAAGAGAAAAATCTATTCTGCCAACCTTAATACCAATTGTACTAGAATTTGACCCCAAAGCCTTAGAGAAAGGAAGGTCATAATCAAAATGCAAAGAAAAACAAAATAAATTAACTCATGTCTTTTTGACCTTGTAAAGACCCAGTGCAATTTAAGGTAATTTTGACCACATAAGATCTTTGCCTTAAGCACTAACTTTCCAAACCATTCCTTTAACCTCCCATTTGAGATACAACCCTACAGAGCTCTCCACCTCAATGGTTTTTGAACTCTAGGCCCATGATCATTAAATCAATTTAATGAACCAAGACCTGCATGTTTTGTCAAATAAAACACAACTGAATAGAGGATATCAGACTACTTGATGCATAGCATGATTGAATTCAGGTATTCCTCATTTAACAACTGAGTTATGGCCCTGGACTAGATTGTTAACTGAATTAATCACCAAATGAGGAATTGTGCATAGTATGTACATTGCAATATTCAGAACAAAGGATGGTCAAAGGAAACTTGATGACTTTACCTTTTCTTTTTAATATATTTGATTGCAGGCTGGAGACATAGCCCAGCGGTCTAAAGCACGTGCTTAGGCAAGTTTAAGCAAGTGCACAGGCACCACAGTTTGATCTTCAGCACCATATGCTATGCCAATCCCACCCCCAAGGTAGGCTGAGCCAGCCACAAAAAAATATATATACTATATAAATATATATATATATATATATATATATATATATATATATATATCTCAAACCCCGGTCCCTGCGCTTGCCTAAGAAGGCACATTAGAAGACTTTACTTTTATCTGTATATCTCTTACAGGTAGCATTGTCATGTGCAGCAGAACATAAGACTACACTAGTATACTTTACAGTATAATCAGCAAAAAATGTAGTACTTTTTAGTACACTACTGTACCAAAAAAGGTATTGAGGAGCTATGCACAAGATGTACAGAACTGTATGAGAAAGAGAGAGAGAGAGAGAGAGAGAGAGAGAGAGAGAGAGAGAGAGAGATTGTAAGTCTCAGTGGCAGTTTGTAAATCTGAACAGTGTACTTCAGTCCTAAGTACAAACAATTCTTAAGCAGGTAGGTCATTAAATGAAGAAAATATGTATTAATTCATGAAACTTGCTTTGTAAATGTGTGTGTGCATGTGTGATATATATATATATATATATATATATATATATGTTACATGAGTCAAAAACATTTGCAAGTCATTGTTCTATATTTTGCGCTGTTCAATAGTAGGCACTAGTTACATTGGGCCACTAATCACTTGAAATACAGTTGTTGAGACTTAAGTATAAAATACTGGATTTCAGTGACAACCTCCAGGGGAAAAAAAGAAGGTAGGCTATTGCTTTAATATTTTTATATTGACTATATGTGAAAACACTTCATTTTAGATATACTGAGCTAAAGAGAACACTATTAAAATTAATTTGAACTTTTTAACTTTTATATTGTAGCTACTACAAAATTCAAAATTACAAATGTAGTTGTCACTATATATAAATTGGATGGTGCTATTCTCTATGTATTTTAGAAGAGTTGCATGTATGCGTACATATAATATATGTGTATCTGTATAATATCTTATAATCTGACTTATGCCATGGCATCTTTACATGACTTACCTCACCCTATTATTCCCAAACACCAAGAAAACTTTGTTCAACATCAAATGGCTTCCAGGTTTTCCGTGCCAACTAAAATGGCTGCCTCTGTGATCTGAAGCCCTTCATTCCAACGTGGAATGTCTTTTTGGCTTCGCTGGTTCTATTCATCTGCTTGGTCAACTTAGCTTAATGTTGCACAGCCCATATAGAAATTATAAACCCTTGGTAATGTTATTTTTCTTTTTGCCTTACTAGTATAGAAAAGATTGTGGCTGTCTGGCCAATGGTTATGCACACCAAAGGACTAGATACCCTGGGTCAAGCAGGAAATGGCTCCGTCTCCACTTCCTGTGTTCTCTATAAAGCTCTCCATGTATCAGCTTTACAATTCAGTTTCATTCTCAATACTTTTTCCTTTCTTCTCCTATGTCAGAGAAAATAAGGCTATCTATCAATCATCATCTTGATATTTCTACTGTCCAGGTTATGCTACAGTGACTTCCCCCATGCACTCATCTATGGCTGCCACTCCTGGTTAGCTCCAGCCTCTTTCAGTCTACTCACCTTTTCCTCTGGCCTCACTCCTTCTGTATCCAATGTCTTCAGTCACATTGACCTTGGGAATTATTTCCCTCTTTGTGGTAAACATATACATAATGTCTCTTATATACCATTTACCTTCCTGACATAATGCCAAGCATGTTATGTCTCATGTGAATATCACAAGTTTTTTAAGAGAGAAAGAAAATAAAATAATAAATATGATACAGAATTTCAAAACAAGATGATAGGAAATTAATACATTAGTAGGTTATTATATTGCATGTTTATCTTCAAAGTAGTTGCTCAGACTACAAGATATAGACGTGCAAAATCAATCAAACGCTATAAGCACTGACTGTTCATTTCAATCAGCTAATAGAAATTAACAGTACAATTTCATTTTGGTGACTTTTCTCTCATTGCTGTGACAAAATACCCAGCACCTGAAATTAGGGAAAGAGAGGTTTATTTAGCTCATGGTTTGTGGAAGTTTTAGACCACACTCAGCTGGATCCAAGCCAGAGTGGCATGTGGCAGAGGGCAAAGTTCACAACAGTGGAAAACAGCAAAAGCAACAAGAGCAAAAGGGAGGAGCAGCAGAGAGCGAGCCTCTCTCCCTCCTTGTGTTGCGTGCAGGCCCCCTTTCCTTCTTTTCTCCTTTGTCCCATCTCAGTGTTACTCTTAGATACATCTTCATATGATTAACTTTTGTAAGTTAAGATGTGCGTTCTCTGAGGGCAAGATTTGTCTTCATATTTCCTCTGCTTGCCTAATGCCTGTCCCACAGTGGACGCGCAAAGACCAAGCAAATGAATCAATAAAAGAATAAAAGATCCCTAAGCTCATAAAAAAAGCATGTTGTATTTCCAAATTCAGAACATAACATTCTGTTGTTAAGAACCATGTAGGGCTGGATTTCTAGCTCACGACAGTTGACCCAGAATGTTTCCCAAAAGGCTCACATGTTGAGAGGTGGAGCTTCTGGAAGGCAACTGGCTTATGAAGGCTCTAACTTCATCAGCCAATCAACCCACAGGTGGATTCACAATTTGACACATTAGGGGGAGATGTCAGAAAGAAAAGAGATGGAACCTAGTTGAAGAGGGTGGGTCATTGGGGCATGTCCTGGGCAACTCTGTCCTGTCCCCAGTCCCTTTCCCTCTTCCTCTCTTCTTCTTAGCTGCCATGTCCCATCAGTTTTCCTGTGCCACACTGCCTTGCATGAAGTTTCTTCCTAGAAGCAACAGAGCCAGCTGACCATGGATGGAAGCCTCTGAAACCATGAACCAAAATCAACTTTTCCTCCTTTACATTTATTTCCTCAGGCATTCTGTCCTAGGACAGAATAACCAACTAATGCATGCCTGTCTTGGTGAAAACAAAATGTATGCAAATATCTGAAAATAGTACACCTATTCATCAAGATAGATATGCAAAGATAATATCAGCATCGCAGATGGTAGTCTCTCTCCCACCAGTAGCCACTGTGGGAAGGCCAAATCCCTGCATCCCATCTCCCTTAGTTCCATCTGGGACATCAATAGCCTTTGGGGCCAAGAACAATGCAATTCGATCAAACCATGTGCCATCTCCAAGCTCTCATCCAAAATGACACATGGCTCCTCCATGTGCATTTCGCTAGCCAGACCAGTCAACAGGATGGGAATTCATTCTCTACCTATAGAGAAGCTATGGCAGGTAGGAACTGCATATCGAAATGCAGAAATATAAATCAATTCCAGACAAACAGTTGGCTGGAAATAAAAGGCAGCTGCTTCCATCAGAAGAAATGTTCGCTTTCTAATTTGACAGACACCTCTTTTTGTATTCATTACTCTTCCCATATAATATCAATGTCCTATCGACATTTAAGTGTATAATCCCTGCAGTAGAGATGGCAGGACTAATGAATAAGTGAGAAAATGAACAAACCCTTCTGTGGATTAGGGCACAAATGAGTAGCTCTTTGTGACATATTCCCCCATGTCACCCTCAGTCTGCTCAGTCAGTGACCTCTCCTGGATGTCCCCTGTCTCCATCTTAAGGGATCACTACATCAGCTGGCCAAGGTACCCAGAGCCTCCAAGAAGATTCTCCATAATTGCAGCCCATGTGGAGCCCACCCCTCCCCCAGGTGTCTGAGTAGCCACTCCTCACAACAGGTTGCCCAGCTGAGAGATAACTGAGAAGCCAGGCGTGGCCGCAACTCCAGACACAGGCAACAACGTGAGAAGACTCAGAATCTAAAAAGAGCATGAACCCTGGAAGAAACAAATGAGTCCAGTCTGGCTAGGAGGACACAGGTAGCAGGAGACAGGGAGCAAAGCAGGTGAAGAAATAAAGACTAGTAGCCGAGAAACTAATGGGGACAGCAAGGACCAGACAATGGTGGGTGACTTAACATAGTTAGAACTTAGTTCTGAATGAAACAGGAAAGTTTTAACCTTTTGAGTCCAGGGGGTATTGAAAAAACACTGTCAAAGAATCCCAAACAGCACAACCACGCTTTCTCTAAATGAGTACGAAAAGACCCAAACAGCGTAATAGCGCTTGTTTTATGTTGAGAAATACCAAGCAGTGATAGCGCTTTGTTTATTTTTCATCGCTGAATCGGATAAAATGCTGTATACCTATCTTGATGAATGAAGATCAGTTAAATATTGGAAAAAGGTAGCCTTTAACATAGTCAACCGCATGGTTTCAAACGCATACATAATCTGCAAGGAAACAGTTAAGAGTAAAGCAATATCTCAGTGTACTTGCGTCAGCAAATCTGAGTGCGCGACTTCGACAATCGGTAACGCACCGGCTGTTGTTCACAGTGTTCGAAATGTGCTGGGTTTTCTCGACATAAAATCTCAGCAGCGGGATCGCACTGCTTGGGACTCAAACGGTTAAGCAGCAGGATGTTACCTGTACTTCCTCCATGGGGATATGCAAAGCACCCAACACCCTAGAAGTCTTCACATTGTCCCAGAGAAACAGATTAACATAGGTTCCTAAACGCACCCTACTCTTTCAGGCCTTTTCTCCTTGTCTACACGGGGTCTGTGGTGTCCCAGCCGGGAGGTAGAGCTACTTAGAATAGTGGCTGAATGATAATAATCTGATGACATGTCCACACTACCCCAAAAATATATTCAGGAAAGATGAAGAAATTAACCACAAGCAAAGTTCTTTGTAGAATTCAGGATGATAAGATTACTGGACTAGTTCAAAAGAGCTTTAATGTTTTAACAACCAGGATGGCCAACCTTGAGCATAGCAGTTAAACACACGCCCTAATGCCTGCATAGAATGAATAAGCCAAGATAATATTTTGAAAGATTAACTGATTTTCTGTTCTCTCACTACAAGTACATTGTGTAATCAGATGACCTTCCTCTATTTAAGTGGTCAGGATACAAGCTGCTGCACATAGAAGAAAAGCTCTTTTTTGAGATTTAATTTTTAATTTACAAATTCAGGAGCAACACAAGGATATGTTCTCCCACATTCCTGCTCAATATAGCGCTGGAAGTCCAGGCAGCTTGTAGTGGTTGATACATTGTGTCAACTTGGCCGGATGACTCAGCGGCCCGGCTCCCTGTTGGTGGGAGTCCCGCCCCTGGGGTACAATTGATTCCTCCCTGGAGCAGGAACAGGGCCTGCCTAGGATATGATTAGCTCCTCCCTAGAGCGGGATCAAGGGCCCATGCTGGGGTATGATTGGTTCCACCCTAGGGCACAATGGGCCCACATCAGAGTGACTGAGCACAGAGACTTTCTAAAGGGCTGAGGAAGGCGTCAAGATGTCACTTCCTCGGAGAAGCTTCAGTCTTCACATTCGGCCTGGACTTGCAGCACAGACTCTTCAGCCTCCAGCTTGGATCTTTTGCCATCCGTCGCAGACACTTCAGTCTTCTATCGCAGACCCATCAGCGGCGGATAGAGACTTACACGGAGCCCTGCAGTGAGTTTCAGACCTCGGGACTGAATTCTCCAGTTCGGAGTGTGCAGACGCCCTCTGCACGCTTCCTCATCTGACTCTGTGGCTGACTATTGTAAACCAATCTTATAACTTCTTATATATTGTATATTTTGCGTTAATATCCATTCCTTATATCTTTCTGTTCCTCTAAGCAAAATCCTGACCAATACACAGCTGCAATTAGGCAAGAGAAAAATAAATAAATAAATAAATAAATAAATAAATAAATAAAGGTCATCCACATAGAAAAAGATAAAGTGAAATAGTCTCTGTTTGTTGCTAATACGTTGTGATGTAAAGAAATGCTGGTTGGGTTTCAGAGTGAAAGGGGCCTGACTATGAGATTCCCCAGCTTGGGGAATTGAACAATTTAGGGAGACCCTGTTTCAAACTAAAAATAAAAAAAGGGCTGAGAATGTAACTCAGTGTGAAGGCCGAATATCAAAAGAAAAGAGAAGGGAAAGGAAAAGGAGGGGAGGGGAGGGGAGATGGGAGGAAGGGATGTGGAAGAAGGGAGGGAAGGTGGGGAGAGAAGAGAAGAGAGGGGAGGGGAGGAGAGAAGAGAGAAGGGGACAGAAAGGGAGGGGAATAAAGGGAAAGAGATATACGCTTAAATTTCAAAAACCTAACCCTGAAGGGATTTAGGTTAGAATAAAACAAACAGCGTTGCTCATCTTTGAGACTAGATAAAAGAGAAAAGACCAGTCAAGAGCTTGGTCAGTAGAGCGTATTTCCCTTAACCCACTACTGACACTGAGCCCCACGTACTGCCACTGGCACTCTGGTTGCCTGTAGAAGCCCATTGCCGCTACTACGACCTATAGAATAGATCCCCCACTTCCCCCATTTCTATATCACCCTCCTCTCTTCTTAAAATCTCACACGCGTGCACCTAATTGGCCAAGTCAAGGTCACATGCTTACATCTGAGATGCAAAGCATTCTGGGAAGACAATTGCCTCATCCTCAAGCTTTCTTTTTTTGTTTGCGATACATAATAAGTTCATTCACTGGAGGACTTGTACACATACATATCACATCTTGATCCTTTTTATTTCACTTTCTTTTCCCTTCCCTCCTCTCTCCCCCATCAAGCTATTATGTGAAGACAGTTTTGCCTCTCCAAGAGCCCTTACAATGAAAAACTTTTCAAAGATAGGATGAGAGAGTTCAACACAAAGCAGACAAAAGACAAATGTTGTTATGCAGCTGTTCCTGTCATAACTATTGGGCTAGGCAGGGAAAACACACACACACACACTCTAAGATTTGACCTCTCCACTCAAAAAACCGTTTTGAAAGTACAGCCTATATCTCATTCTTCTTGGTAACCTTTGGCATTTGACAGAAAGTGAACCTTGAATAAATGTTTGCTAAATAAATAAAAATAAATGAACGATCTTCCCTGAACAAATCAAACAACCTTTGTGCAGGCAAAGGACTGGACAAAATAACTCTCTATGAACTTCTATCAAGATGACTTTTAGAATTTATCATCTTACCTGACACTGAGGCTGAGACTCACAGGAATCTTCCAGAGACCACATGAGCCAGAAGCAAGAATAAGAGTGCCCTGATACACTAACCCTTAACGCAACTCAAATAGTAAGTTTTGAAAATGAATCCACTTAGAAACCCAGTTCAAAGCTAATCTGAATCTAAACACCTTCTAAAACAATGAAATGAGAATGAAATTCGTTCTGAGTTCCTGCTTAGGGTTAAATTTTATCTTTTAAACACAACACCCAGTATTATTGGTTTTGGTCATGCACTGGTCTCTGGTGTCACCCTGGGCTACCGTGTCACAGCCAACACCAGCAATGATTTTATAAATGTATTCTCCCCAGCTGCCTACTTTTGAGCTTGAATCGATTTCCGGTTACAGTTTACACATTTCATGCCAAAAGGCTGCAGAAGGGGGTCCTGAGGGTTAGTGTGAAATTACTTGTTCTGCCGATCTTTAAACGTAAATAAGAATCACCAATGTTTTCAATGGTATTGGTCTCAGTTTGAGTAGCTGCAAAATTGCAAGATCCTGCTCGGATTCTAGACTTTCATCTGCTCATTCGTTCAACAAGTTTACACTAGCTGTCTGCTGGGAGCCAGGACCTGTGCTAAATTCTGGGGATAAAGCATTGACCAGAAAAGAAACAGTCCTAGAATCCATGGAGATTACATTAGGTAGATGGATGCCTACAAGCAAATATGAAATGACAAAGTGAAATAGATACTGGGAGAATAAACACAGGGTGATGTGTTTGAGAGTAATGGAAAAATCCCATTTAGATTATGTGGGCTGGAGTAAAGGGAAGCCTTCCTGAGGACATTTACCCTGCAACTTAGGTGATGGGAAGAGTTGGGGAGTGAATTGTGAGGGTACAAAGTTGTCATGCTAAAGACCCAACTCCCATAATGTGACTATATTTGCAAGCAGGGTCTTTGAAGGACTGGGTAAAATAAGGTCTCTAAGGTTGGCTCTAATCCAATATGACCAGTGTCCTCATCAGAGGAGGAATTTTTTTTTTTATTTTATTTAAACCTTATTTATTTATTTGCACCATGGCCAGCTCACCCTGCCCTAGGGGTGGGGCTGGTGCAGCATGTGGTGCCGGGGATTGAGCCACAGTCCTTGTGCTTGCCTACACCTTCCAAGGCAGGCACTTTAGAGCACTGAGTCATCTCACTGGCCCCAGAGGAGGAAATTTAGACAATGCCCAGAGGGACAATCTTGTGAAGACACAGAGAAGATAGTCACCTGCAAGCCAAGCAGAGAGGAGGTCTTGGAAGAAATCGCCCCGCCAACACTTCAGTGTCAGGCTTCCATCCTCTGGAACTGTGATACAATTAATTACTGTTACTTAAGCTCCCCAAGTCTGTGGTGCCATGTTAAAGCAGCCCTATCAACCTAATAGAGGGATTAACAAGGCAAAGAATCAGGTCCAGGAAGAAAGTTCTGGGGTGTGTGTGTGTGTGTGTGTGTGTGTGTGTGTGTGTGTGTTACTGAGGATGTCTAGGGCTTTGCACTGAGGCACATTCCAAGCTCTTTTTTGAGATTGTCTCTGTGTTTCTAAGTTGCCAACACTGGTCTCAAACTAGCAGTCCTGCCTCAGCCTCCCAGAGTCCTGGAATTATAAGCATGAGCCACCACTCCCACCTTCAAATCCTGACCCTTGAGGCTGGCTATCTATTTGACCTTAGGCAAACCACTCCATCCCTATAAATTACCATTTCCACACCTGTAAAACGGGCTTTTGAGAAATCTCAAGTTTCTGTATGACTGGCTGTAGTGGCTGATACATTGTACTGGCTTCTTTAGGCGCATGATGCTGGTAAAACACAAGGAAACTGGGAACCACTATGCCATGAAGATCCTGGACAAACAGAAGGTAGTGAAGCTGAAACAGATCAAGCACACACTCAACAAGAAGCACATCCTGCAGGCGGTCAACTTTCCATTCCTGGTCAGACTCGAGTACTCCTTCAAGGACAACTTCAACTTGTGCATAGTCATGGAGTACATGCCTGGCGGGGAGATGTCCTCTCATCTATGGCAGATGGGCAGGTTCATGCCCGCTTCTACATGGCACAGATTGTCCTGACATTTGAGTACCTGCACTCCCTGGACCTCATCTACCAGGACCTGAAGCCTGAGAACCTCCTCATCGACCACCAGGGCTATATTCAGGTGACAGACTTCGGTTTTGCCAAGTGTGTGAAAGGCCACACCTGAACCTTGTGCGGGACCCATGAATACCTGGCCCCTGAGATCATCCTGAGCAAAGGCTACAAGGCTGTGGACTAGCGGGCACTCAGGGTCCTCATCTAGGAGATGGCCACTGGCTATCTGCCCTTCTTCACTGACCAGCCCATTCAGATCTATGAGAAGATTGTCTCTGGGAAGGTTTGGTTCCCATCCCGCTTCAGCTTTGACCTGAAAGACCTGCTGCGGAACCGCCTGCAGGTGGACCTCATCAAGCACTTCAGGAACCTCAAGAATGGTGTCAGTGACATCAAGAATCACAAGTGGTTCACCACAACCGACTGGATCACCATTTACCAGTGGAAGGTGGAAGAGCCCTTCATGCCAAAGTTCAAAGGCTCCGGGGGACACAAGTAACTGACAACTATGAAGAGAAAAAGATCCGCATCTCCATCATTGAGAAATGTGGCAAGGAGTTCACTGAGTTTTAAGGGTGGATTGTAGTGGTTGATACATTGTGTCAATTTGATGAGATGCTAGTGGTTGATACATTTTACCTATTCATTGTGTCAACTTGGCTACCTATTCATTGTGTCAACGTGGTGTGAAGACGGTGATCAATACATTTTATCAACTTGGCTGCATTGCCTGGCTGTTTCACACTGTGGGCCATGAGGGCCCTGCCCCAGAATAATTCAGTTTGGACTTTATCTCCTGGCTTTCTGCAGGGACTCGTCAGCCTCTAGTTTGGACCCTTCAGCTTTCTGTAGCAGATTCTTCTGCCTTCCTTTTCAGTCACAATGGCTATTAGGAACCAGTAGAAACTGGTTAAGACCAGTAGATACTGGTAGAGATGGAACACTACAGTCAGTATAAAAGTCTTGGGACTGAATCCTTCAGTGTGCAGTGTGCAGACGCTCTCAGCACACTTCCCCATCTGACTCTGGGACTGGCACATTTTGTGTTGTATCTGTTCCTTGTATTACATCTGTTCCTCTAGTAAAACCCTGACTAGAACACTGGTCAAGATAATCCATTTCACAGGTTATAAATGGAATGCAACAGGATGTGGTAAACACAACAAATTATACTGTGTCTGTGTGTGTATGTGTGTGTGTGTGTGTGTGTGTGTGTGTGTGTTTATTTTGAGATAGTGTCTTGGTAAGATGCAAGCTGGGCTTGAACTTGTGGCCTTCTGAGTATCTGGGATGAATAAGTAGGGACCACCACACCTAGTGTGCTTGTTTAAGAAGTTCACATTCCAAAAGCTTCCCACTGGCTGTGAAGGTATCATCTCTGAGTTTATTTATTTTCCCCCTAAAACAAGGTTATAAAGGTGCAGGTGTTTCTGTTTGTTCTATGTCTGGAATAAATTATCATTTCTCAGGGCCAGGGAGATAGCTCAGGAGAATAAGCACCTGCCTGGCAAGCACAGGGTCCTGAGTTCAAGCACAGGGTCCCCAATACCACAAAAAAATAAATAAATAAATAAAATAAAAATGAAAGTTATCCTTTCTCAGACCCAGTAGCTGCGCTCTTCCAAGACATCAGTTATCAAACCCCACTGTGTGTCGGACAAAAGGCAAATTGCCCTGCTGCCACAAGCCTGGAGAGCACCAAGTGGCAGGGCTCACAGGCAGAGCCAAAGGACTAGAAGGAGAGGAGGTGGCTGAAGAGGAAAAGGAGAGAGCTCAGACTCATTGGGCCAAAGTCGACTCCAAGGGGGTTTGGCATTTTTAAAGATTCCAATTTAACACACTTAACACAATAACAAATCTCATTGCTGCTCTTGGTCACCAGCCCCTCACCCAAATAAAGATGCTCCTTAAATATCAAGGACCTCTTATACCTAGAATGACGAGGGCTCTTCAAAGAGAAAGACAGGTCAGGTTAACAGATATCAAAAAATTAGATTGACATTCTCAAAAACCTCTTTCAGATCCTAACATGAAGCTCCCAGGAAAATAACCGTATCTTAGACACATTTTGCATACAGTTGGAGGGGGCTGTAATTTGCTAAAAGAAATGTATGAGCATTCTACTTCAATTCCCTTGCTTGTAGGCTTGTTTGCTTGTCTTCACATGGACCCCTGTGTACCAACACACATATATGCGCGCACGTGCGCGCGCGCACACACACACACACACACACACACACACACACACACCATCTTCAATCACTTCATTTACTTCTGTAGCTCCAGAAGCAGAATAAATTAACATTTTCCTGGCAGCAAAGTCGAGACATGTTTTGTCTAGGGATTACGCAGATTAAATCATCAAATGCCATAATCCACCACCCCCCATAAAGCAGAGAGATAGACAAGAAACTTCAGAGAGAGCTCCCTAAGCCCCAGCAGGGATCTGTAAATTCACCTCTCAGGAGCATATTGACCACAGAAAAGCCCCTGTGCTCTCACTTTTCTCCTAGGTAAAGAGTTTTCCTGATCTAATTGACAGTGAGATTCCAGGCCTTTGACTGCTATTAAAGTCTCTAACTCCTCAGCATAGGGGTGGCCATTGTGGACATTTTCTCTTCTGATTCTGTAAACCTACCTAATAAATCCCCTTGCATAATTATACATATAGTTTCTATTGATTCTGTGCCTCTAGAGAACTCTAATTAAAACAGTACATACTGGCAAAGTTGAAAGCTTGGACCTAAACAGGTATTTCTAAACTAATGTGCCTAGCAGTATTATTCAGGTGACTAATGGTGGGTGAAGAATTTTTAAAATGTGGTGCATACACACATTGGAATCTTAGTCATCCTTGAAGAGAAATGGAGTTCTGATATATGCTGCAATAAATGTTAAGTGAAATGTGCCAATCAGAAAGGTTAGATATTATATTCATAGAGACAAAATAGAGTAGAAGCTATTGGGCTAGGACAGGGGAGACCTGGAAAATTATTACTCAATTTGGGATAATAACATATTAATAAAACATTTTGGAACTGGATACTGGTGATGGTTGTACTACCTCATCAGTGTAATTAATGACACTAAATTATACACTTTAAATTGTTAAAATAGCAAATATATTGGACCACAACACAAAAATTAATGGAGAAAATGCATATGAGTCAAAGTCACTAACTTTTCCCTAGGACCATAGTCTTTGGTACAATGTGTTACCAACGTGCTGTGAGACGCAATATTCAGTTATCAGGAAGGAATAGCTAGGATTTAAGAGCTCTTTTCTGGCTGTTGACGAGAGAGTCTGCTAAGTTCTAAGACTTCCATATTTCACGTATGGTTTTCAGTAGCAGTCCAAGGCTTGAGATCTGCAGAGTCACTATACAAGTCTGCACTGGAAGGCTGAAAAACTGCAGACCCAAGTGCAAAGGAGCTCTTCCAAAACGGAAACGCTTCCTTTTTCTTTCTCTTTTTATTCTATCCAGGATACAAGCTTAATGGTTGGTGCTTCCCACATCCGGGGCGGGTCTCCTCCTTCAATTTGCTGGCCTCCATGTCAATCATCCACAGACACATGCAGAACTTTTTACTAATCCACTAGGCAGTGCTTACTCAAATCAAGTTGATAGATCACAGTGACTGACCACAAACACCTAGGGACAGAACTGCCAAATCATATGCTAATTCTGTGTTTAGCTTTTTGAAGAAACATCAAAAAGTTTTCCACAGCAGCTATGTCATTATTACCTTGCCCTTAGCCATGTACAATGGTCCCAGTGCCTTTGCATTAATATGCCTATGAATCAGGGTTCTCTAGATAAAATAGGTGTGCCTGTGTGTCTGTATGCCTGTGTGTACATGCGTGCATGCATGCGTGTGTGTGCGTGTGTGTGTGTGTGTGTGTGTGTGTGTGTGTACATAGGAACTGGTGAAGTGATATGGTAGACTGAGAAGTTTCACACTGCATGCTGGGAAACCAGCAAAGTCACTCGTGTGATTTAGTTCCAGTCTGAAGCTTCTAAGTGTAGAAGACTGCTATCCCAGCTCAAACAGGAGCAGAAACTTTTCTTACATCTTTTTGTTCTACCCTCAAATGACGGAACGATGTCCACTCACAGGGTGGTGAGCCATCTCCAGAACTCAGTTGGCTGATGTCAATATCAATCTTCTCCAGAAATATCCTCCCAATAAATCCTCACAAAAAATGCCTTGCCAGCTATCGGGGCGTTCTGTGGCCCAATCAAATACAAAACTGACCATTTCGTCTACTGGTGGACATATGGGCCACTTCCATGCTGTAACTATTTATGGCAAACATGTAATAAAAAATTAACCTTTAAGATAAATGTATGCTTCTAACTAAATTGGACAGGAAGTAATTCTGGTTTAGTGATGCTTGCTAGAGACAATTTTGCCCCCCAGAGGACATTTGGCAGTATGGAGACAGCCTCTGTGTTCACAGGTGGGGTCAGGTCAGGGTGCTGCTGGCTTCTGGCAGTCAGAGTCCAAGGAGGCTCTGACTTCCTACACTCACACAACAGTTCCCTGAAACAATAAGCAATGGCCCAAAATATCAATAGAGTCAAGGTTGAAAATCTTTGTTCTAGTTAAAAAGTCAGTGGACCTTTCAGAACTTCAAGTGATAAAAAATAGTCCACTGTAGAAACAACCAAAATGCCCATCATCTGAAGAATGGTTGAAAAAGATGTGGTATTTTCACAAAATGGAATATTATTCAGTTATACAGAATGATAGACTAGAAGACTTCATATCTAAATGGATGTATCTTGAAAATATACTCATTAGTGAAATAAACCAGACCAACCTATGCCAATCTCGTGTAGTCTCCCTAATATAAGGACTCAAAGGAGAAAATAAATAAATAAATTTTGGGTGGTACCAGGAATCAATCTCAGGACCTTGCATTTTCTGCATCCTCAACTCCTATAAATTTTTTTATTATTATTATTTTTTTAGAAGAGTGATTTAAATACAAAATGTATTTGGAAGAGTTAAAAAAAGAACTAAAGTTTATTGTAAGTGTTAATGCTTAATTGTTTGACTAATCTTACATATCTATATCAATCTAAACAGATTTGATGATGAAAATATGTAATACAACCATTGTGAAATTTTTCTTGTTTTGAAAATCCTGTACTATATGTACTCTTGCTTGTTACTGTTTTCCTATCTTTGTTTCTGCTATTTTTACTCTTTAAAATAAAAAAAAAAGAAAAAAAATATCCCACTGTAATACATGGGTCATAGGTTTGCTACCACCAGCCTATGACTAGTTTTCAAACAAATTTCTTAAGAATCAAAGGATTCCAGGGGCCAGGGAGATAGCTCAGTGGAATAATTGCTTTCCTGGCAAGCACAAGGTCCTGAGTTCAATCCCTGGTCCCGCCAAAAAAAAAAAAAAAAAAAAAAAAAAAAAAAGAACCCAAAAAAAAAAAAAAAAAAAAAAAAAAATCAAAGGATTCCCAGAAGAAATCTGCAAATGACAGAACACAAAATGAATAATATATTTAAAAATCATAATAACTTAAAAATTTAAAATCTAGAAATAATGAAGTTCAACCATTCTTTGAAACCGTGAAGAGCACAGGCTTAGCCAGGCATCGTGGTGCACACCTGTAATCCCAGTACTCAGGAGGCTGAGGTAGGAGGATCCCCATGAGTTCATATATAGCCTGAGGTACATGGGGAGACGCTCAAGAAATAAGCAAAATAGACTTATCCTGGTATGGGAGCACATGCTTGTAACCTCAGCATTCTGGGAGGCTGAAGCAGGAAGATCGCAAAATTGAGCTTAGCCTACGTAACTTAACAAGCCCTGGTCTCAAAATTTAGAAGGAATGTAGAGTTGGAGATGTAGCTCAGTACAAAGGACCTGGGTCGTAGACTAAAGAGGGGCCATCATCTCTGGGCTCATGAGAGGATGAATATATAAACAATACCAGGTGTTGAGGAACTAAGCTGCTCTGCAGTTGTTTCATTCCTTGGTGCTCTAAAACTAGTTTACTTGCCTTGGGTTGGTGAGATGGCTCAGTGGTCTGAAGCGTCTGCATCGGAAAGTTTAGGCCACCACAGGGACCAGGGCTCGATCCCAGGCACCACATGCTGCGCCACCCCACCCGCCCTCCCCAGGGAAGGCTGAGCTGGCCATAACACAAACAAATAAATGAGGTTTAAGAAAATAAAATAAATTTAAAAATAAATAAATACATAAAACTAGTTTACTGCCTCTTGTGTCCAGCTGCAAATGACAATCCCTAGTTAATATGCTAACAGAAGGTACTATCAGCTGACATCATAGGCACCAGCCTCAGATACACCTAGATGCTGGTGGTCAAATGGCACCACTAAAATGTGGCCTTGTTTTCTCTAGCTCTCGGTTCTTTTCTCTGAACTAGCTTTACTCTCAGGATAGTTCTCCTGTGTTGGTGACAACATGACCAAAATAAAGTCCCAGAACTAAGTCTCTGACTTGGATCTCCCTGGCTTGATCCACATGTTGGTTGCTTCCCTGTCCCAAGGGGAATGACAACTCTGATTGGCTGCAACTGTATCATATTCTTCTCCCCAGCTTAGGGGAGGGATGTACTATAGCAGGAAGAGTGCTGGACCTACAAAAACAACAACACATGCTGTATAGATACTTGAAAATTTTTAACATATTTTTGCCCTTAGGCAACCTGGATATTATGAAAGTGCATCAATTCATTTCACAAACATTGGCAGAATGCAAATCGTGCTCCAGACACAATGGATCATGGAAGTAAATAGGACATAAGCTCTTCCACAGGTGCCAATCCTCTGCCACCTGCCTACTGCTTGATGCTAAAAGGGCTTCTTGGCCTTTCTGATACTCTTAATTCAGCATCTGTAACAGGAAATGACCAGCATCCTTGACTTCTGAGCAGCTTTCTTATGCTATATTCAATTAACGACTGCTTTAAATATTTTTTCTGCATGTTACCAATCAGACTAATTTGATTCCAATTGTGTGGCTTGTCCCCCACCACCTAGGAACAAATGAGACAGGATTGAAGTCAATGATGGGGCCCTCCATGATGACATGACTGCATTGGGGCATCCTGGTGGGTGTACGCTGTCCACTAGCCTGGTGGGGGAAGGGATTCTGCAGCAGCAGCAAGTGGGGAAGGCTGGACTCCAGACACTACCTGTATTTCTCACTTCCTAGCTCTGAGAGGGCCATTTTGAAGCCAAAGACTTAGGGTACCTTTTTGCAGATTGCAAGCTAAAATTAGCAGCAGGTGCGAAGCTGACTCCTCGAGACTGATTGCAGGGCCCCGAAGGTGCCGCATTCTCTTGATTACTCACGCTGCTGGCTTGCAAGGAAACAGTGTCAGGTGCTTAAAATGTTTAGTGACCCTTAAAAGACAGAATACTGCAGCCAAGTAATAATCCTTTGCTTTTCCTCCTAAGTGACAAGCATAGTCAGAGGTAAGAGGCTAATGGCTTCCCATGGGAGGGGGAGGGGGAGAGGGGGTGCTGGGCAGTGTGGGCCCTGAACATTAGGAGATGGCATGCACGCTGCAATCTAGGAAGCCTAGGTGAGGGTGCCCCCTAGAGTTATGTGGTGCTCAATCTATAGAACTATGCAGAGCAGAATGTAACGCTAAGACCAAAATGAAAGAAGACCAGGCTGCTGAGAGTAGGAATCAAGAGACTGTCAACCAACACAGAACTACTCTGGATAACAGCAGATACTGCAGATGCCCTGCCCATATCCCAGAAGGTCATCCATAGGCATCTCCTGGAGATGGTTGTGGCTTCTTGTGCCTCTAGATCTGAAGATGTTCTCTAGGTACACGGTGGGCCAGAGATACCCAGGAGATAATGCTCCCAAGAGTGACTTTCAGTAAATAGACTGCACACCGTGGGCCAATTCTAAGTTATTTTCTATTGCATCCATGAGAGCTGTTTGGTCCTATATGGCTACCATTAGCCACGTGGGACTGACTGCTGAGCATTTGAAATACAGTTAGTCCAAAAGGGGAAGTGTGAAATAAAAGCACAGTAGTCTTGGGATGGAAAAAAAAAAAGAGTATAACACTCACAATCATCAGAATTTATTTTACTTTTGATCATCAGAGTGTAAACATGACTCATCACATCATATTCATTATTC
>PVKN010012430.1:7204-20865 GCA_004027915.1 Capromys pilorides
GGGAGGGGCATAAATTGGTTCCGGGGGAGGGATGGGTGAGTTCCGGGGGAGGGGTGGGCGGGTTCCGGGGGAGGGCTGGCGGGGCTGGGGCTGGCCGGCAGCCCAGGTTTCAGAGGAGCAAAGCTCGGGAGTGGATGAAGGCAAGCACGCTGCTGGGGCTCCGCAGGGCAGTGCGCCGGCGGCTCGGGCTCATTTCCTGCCGCTGGGCCTCCGGGACGGATCCGAAGGCCGGCCGAGCTGGGTAAGGCGGGCACGTGGACCAGACTAGAGCTGAGTGCAAATCGGTACTACCCTGCGGGAGTGTCACACGCTCTGCCGTCACCCCACCAAAATCTCGGGAAACCTGAAGGGCAGCCGCCCCACCCCACATGGAAGTGACTTGCAAAATCCCGGAACCCAGTCCTGCCCGGAGTGACAGGCCCTGCGCTCCCGGCACATCCGCGCAGTAATGCCTAGGCCTCTGTTCTGTTTGTTTGGTTTAGAACTGGCCTCCGCGAGTCTGGATTCTCGGGTTTCCGGTTCCCAGGGATTCTCTTGCCTTGCCGGCGCTTCCTGAGCTGGGGCCAAAGCGTGCATCGCACACCCCTGCGCGCACCTCTAGCTTGCTGGCGTGTTATTGGCTCTGGGAAGGTGACTAAAATCCTTCTCTTCCAGTTGCCAGTCTCACCGCCTGCACGGGGAGGTTGCCTCAGGCGTCCCTAAGGCCACAGAGTTAATTGGCTGTCACTTAGGGCGCGAGGTTGGTGTCTCACGGTGACGGCCCTTTGTGGGTGTGGTGTCACTGCAGCGTGAGGAGCTCAGGGCCTCAGGGAGTGGGTGAGGAGGCAGGGCCGTGCTGCAGTCCTGCTGGCCGGGGTGGTGGTCCCAGATGGTGATCTTTCCTCCAAAGGCGCAGGCCAGCAACTTCAGTGTCCTTGTCTGGGAAATAGGGGAGCTGGCAGATCTACCCCGTGGCTTTAGAGACAAGTGTTTGTTCAGAGAGTCGTGCTCTTAGCGTTTTCTCACACACTGGAGCCAGGATGACTCTTTGGTGGACCTATGAAAATGCAGCTTAGTTTAATGTTTAATGGCACTTGCTGTTGGTGCCAGCCGGTATGCTGGCATAAGGTGGGTGGCGCCGTTTAACGCCATAGAACCCAGGGGATCAGCAGCACTGTCTCAACCCATGAAGATCTTCGGATTCAGTGGGTCCCTCCTCCTGTAATCAGGTAGTTTCTTTCAGAAATGGCTGCCAAGTGAACGTACCCAGGTCCTTCTTGCTTCAGAGAATTAAATGTGGCAAGGCAAACGTTGAAACGGTGCCAAAAATTTATTTGAAAAGTGAGGGGTGGTCAGATATGTGGTGCACGTTTGTAACCCAGTACTCGGGAGGCTGAGGCAGGAGGATCATTGCGAGTTTGAGATCAGCTGTGCTATAAAGTGAGCTCAAGGCCAGCCTGAACTGCATAAGGAGACCCTGTCTCAAAAAGACAAAATAAATAAATGAATAAAGAAAGAAAGAAAGAAAGAAGTGGGGAGTGAAAGGGTAAGGGAAAACCTGGCTCTGCAGAGTGAATTTGGGCCAAACAAGAGGAGAAGGTTTTTTTTTTTTCTTTTTCTTTTTCTTCTTTTGCAACAGGGTCTCCTATGCAGTTCAGGCTGGCCTTGAGCTCACTTTTGTAGCCTAGGCTGGTCTCGAACTCACACCGATCCTCCTGCCTCAGCTTCCCTGTAAGTGCTGGGATTATAGGTGTGCACCACCACGCCCAGCCGAGAGAAGGATCTTGAAATGAACAAGTCCTACATATTTCCCAGCCAGCTTTGCCACATTTCCCACACCCTGCCTCCTATCTCACTCTTCCCTTCCCCACCCACCTGGCATGCAGGACATCCTGGGACCAGATTCTGACCCCTATTCTGTGAGAGAACTTGGGAGGCCAGTTTAATTCATTTGCTTCCCTGTGAGACTCTTGTGCCTGCAGCTTCCAGCTTCAAGGCCAGGCTGACGGATGGCCTGTGGTTCAGGGCTGGGCCCTGCCCACCTCCTTCCTCGCTGTCATTCCTCAGAATATACAGACGCATCACACAGTTTGTCCAGGATCTCCTTTACACCATCCTAGAATGAATGTTCCCATCTCCCAGCCGGGGATTGAACTCAGGACCTTGCACTTGCCAGAAAGGCATTTGTGTCCCTGAGCGATCTCCCCGGCCCCTACCCCAGAATGTTATTAAGCCTAGCACTTTTTTTTTTTTTTTTGTCTTTTTGAGACAGGGTCTCACCATGCAGTTCAGGCTGGCCTTGAGCTCGCTTTTGTAGCCCAGGCTGGTCTTGAACTCGCACCGATCCTTTTGCCTCAACCTCCCAAGTGCTGGGATTACAGGCATGCGCCACCATGCCTGGCAAGCCTACCAAGTTTTTAAACTATTTGTTTGTTTGTTTATTTATTTGTCTTTTTGAGACAGGGTCTCACTATGTAATTCAGGCTGGACTTGAGCTCAGTTTTGTAGCCCAGGCTGGTCTCGAACTCACATTGATCCTCCTACCTCAGCCGTATGCCACCATGCCCAGCTTTTTTAAAAATGTATTTAGTACATGGTTTTGCTACACGTATCAGACTTTTAGTGATCCTTCCTGTTTTTCAACCTCCTAAGCACTGGGATTACAGGTGCATGCTACCTCACCCAGTCTTTGTCACTATCTCCGTGTACTGCAGTGGCGGGGCTGGCGTGGCAGGCTGGGGATTGAACCCCTGGCCCCTGCATCTGCCTAAGTAGGTGCTTTAATCTGAAGCCTACCAGTTTTTTATTTTTTTGTGGTATAGGGATCAAACCCTGGAGTATTGTCTAATCCACACTCAGTTTTTGAGACCGTTTTACTAAATTTTTCCAGATGGAATTTGAATTTCAGATCCTCTTGCCTTGGCTCCCTCAAGCTCCCTCGGTGCTGGGATTACAGGCGTGTACCATTACTCATGGCTAATCCCAGCAGCTTCTTTGGAGCTTGTCAGCTCTGCCCACATCACCTTCTCTGCCCCTCCTGGCCCACTCCAGTACTTCTCTGCAAAAACAGTGTGAAAGTCCCTGTCAGAATGTTGCACACACCCTTTCCTTCTCATACCCTCAGAGACTTCACTTGTGAAGTGTATGAGGCCCAGCAAGGAGGAGGAAGACAAGGCCAGAAAGAAGAGCAGCCCAGGACCGTCCTGCCAGGCAGTAACACCCGGATAGGCACAGAGGGCTGCCATGCTCTGAGGCCCAGGCACAGGACTGTGTCAGTGCCTGGGGAGGAGCCGTCATCTCTCTTTCCACCTATGCCACGTGGTGCACACTCCCCTCAGTGTTGCTGCCTCCTGTGTGGGGACTGCTCCTCTTGGCTCTCGGGATGGAGCTGGGGCTTAGGTGGCAGAGAGCCCTGCTGCATCCTGGCTTCTGTGTGTTTCAGGAGCCAGTTTGGCTTGTTTTCTCCCTGCAGTTCCTTGGTGTCTGTGTGATCCCTGGGCCTCGTGCGGTGGCAGTGACGCAGCGCAGACCTATCCGAATGTATGATGAGTTAGTTGAAGCAGGGTTAGGACATGGTGTGGCCCCGTGATCCGTCTTGTCTGATCACCTCCAGGATTGGGTTTGCCTGGGAGCAAACCCCTGCCTCACCCACTCCAGAGGCTTCTTGCCTCTCTTCTTGTCCTCACCCCTGCCCCTCGTGGTACCTCAGGTGTGTCCCCATCTTCTTGTGGGCTGCACCACTTGCGTGTCCCACAACTCCCAGCTCATGAAACAAAGAGCTCTCTAATCACAGCCACACTGTAGTTGCCACATGAGGCGGCCATGTGGAAGGGTCTGTGGGATGCTGTTAAAGTGTTCCAGAGGATTCGAGGCAGCTCTGAAGGGGCTTTACTGGAGAGGCCTCTGAGCCTTGGAGCGTACTCTTCCCTGGACCCTTCCGCTGACCCAGGCTCACTGGAGTCTGTCTTGGCAGCTTACCTTGTGCCTATCTGGGTGGTACTGCCTGGCAGGATGGCCCTGGACTGTTTTCCTTTCTGGCTTTGTCTTCCTCCTCCGGGAGGTGTGGGTTGCAGAGCTCACCTGCGGGGCCCTGCGGGGGGACTGACCCTGGCTGGTGTGTGTGGGCAGCGCTTGGTAGCCAGCCCTCTCTCTGCTGTCTTTTAGGTGGGAGGAGAAGCGGAGCAAGGACCGAGTGAAGTGGAGGCAGCTGGAACACAGAGGCCCGTACTTTGCACCTGCCTACAAGCCCCTTCCTGAGGGAGTGCGCTTCTTCTATGATGGTAGGACTGCAGGGCAAGGCTGCTCCCCCAGCGAACGGGTCCGCTGTGCCACGGCCCCATCATGGCCACTGTGCCTGCCGTAGTGCTTCTCTCTGTGTGGGGTCAGAGCACTGAGACCTACTGGCCCTCCCACAAGCAGGGTGCAAGGATGCCAGGAGTAGTACAGGGTCTGCTGGGCCTCCCCTGAAAACCGAAGGCAGCTGCAGGGGTGTGAACACAGGAGTTGAGGCCTCTAGGAGCCAAGGTGGTGCTAACAGCCCCTCGCAGGGCTGGGTAAGCAGCCTCTGGCTCTGCAGCCTTCCCTCTTGCATTCCAGCTCCTGAGCCCACCGTGACTGTGCACATCCATGCCCAGGACCAGCGGTGGGTGAGGGCGGGAACCTCTGCTTCCCATGGGATCTGAGTGTACATGTGCTCTGTGTGTCCATGTGTGTCAGTTATTCAGCCTCATCGTATGTTTTCTGAGTGAGAAATGTAGTCTTGCTTTTGTTTTTGAGACAGGGCCTTTTTTTTTTTTTTTTTTGTGGTACCAGGGATTGAACTTAGGACCTTGTGTTTGCCAGGTAGGCACTTATGTAGCTGAGCTATCTCCCTGGCCCATTCTAGGCTGATCTTGAACTCACTGGGTAGCACAGGCTGGCCACCAGCTCCTAGTGATCCTCCTGCCTCAGCCTTCTGAGTGCTGGGATTACAGGTGTGGGCCAGTTGTTTATGTGTTTACTTAGTTGCCTTTAGATTGAGATCCCCAGGGCTGGCAGCTGCCTGCCCACCCTTCATGGCAGCTGCCCTGGGTCCTGGCTGTCTACCCCGTGCCAGGGAGTTCTACTTGGGTTCTGTGCTGTGATCCACCTGTTTCCATCCATTTTCGGCATCTCTGCTAAAAAAGAAAATCTTGTCTCCTCTAAGCCACACCAAGCCATTTGCAGGGTTGAATACACACACACACACACACACACACACACACACACACACACACATCCCTGAGTCATTAGTAGGGTTAGATACACACACACACATACACACACATGCATATAATCACAAGCATATTTATTTTTCAGGTAGGTCTCTGTTGTAAAAGATTGCTAGATTGCTACTATTTGTTTGTTTCTTTTCTTTTTTTTAAAAAAAATTTATTTATTTGTTTGCTTGTTTGTTTCTTTCTTTATTTATTTTATGGCTGGCTCAGCCTGCCCTGGTGGTGGGGCTGGCACAGCATATGGTGCCAGGGATCGAACTACAGTCCTTACAGTTGCCTGAGCTTTCCTAAGCAGGTGCTTTAGACCACTGAACCATCTCGCCAGCCCTTCTTTTCTTTCTTTTTTTTTTTTTTAAAAATTTATTTATTTATTTTTTAATTTATATTATGGCCAGCTCAGCCCGCCCTGGGGGTTGGGCTGGCACAGCATGTGGTGTCAGGGATCGAACCGCAGTCCCTGTAGTTGCCTAAGCAGGTGCTTTAGACTGCTGAGTTATCTCGCCAGCTCAGCTTTTACAATTTCTATGTGGAAATTTGTATTTTAAAATTATACCTTTTGGGGCTGGGGAGATAGCCTAGGGGCAGAAGTACCTGTCTGGCAAGTGCAAGTTCCTGAGTTCGATCCCCAGTTCTGCAAAAAAAAAAAAAAAAAATTGTCCCTGTTGGAGGGCTGCCAAATAGCTCAGCAGATTAAAGGGACTGCAGGCAGACGCAGGGGATGGGGGTTCGATCTCTGGGCCTGCCATGTTGGCCCCGTTCCCAGCAATTGATACTGGGCATGGTGGCACATGCCTGTAATCCTAGATTTTGGGATGCTGTGAACAGACAGATCACTACGAGTCTGATCTACTAGTGAGACCATGAACACTCTGTAGACCCTTCCCAAAAAAAAATACAAAAAAAAAATATATCTATATATATATATCTATCTATATCTATATATATATCTATCTGTTGGGCTGAGACATAGCTGTGTGGTAGAACATTTGGCTGGCACGGGTGAGGCCCTGGACTTGATCCCAGACATCGCAATAAACAAATAGATTAATAAATAATTTAAAAACTGTATAGGCTGTGTTTTCACATGGGCATGGTGAGGAGTGGTTGTCATCCTAGTGCTCTGGGAACAAGGCAGGAGAATCAAAAGTTCAGATCCTCAGAGTGCAGCAGCTGGGTTTGATCCCTGGCATGTGGTGCCAGCCCCACTCCCAGGGCGTGCTGAGAAGGCCACTGAGCTGGGCATGGTGACATGAGCCTATAATCCCAGTGCTTGGGAGGCTGAAAACAAGAGGATCACTGTAAGTCTGATCTACATAATGAGATCCTGTGTACCTTGTACTAAATACATTTAAAAAAAAGAAGTTCAAATCCAGGCTTGGCATTTTTGCAACTTAGCAAGGCCCTGTCTCAAAGATGTAAAAGTAATAATGGTAATAATAATAATGACCATTGGCCAGGTGTGGTGGTGCATGCCTGTAATCTCAGCACTTGGGAGCTAAGGTGGGAGGATGGTTGCGAGTCCCAGACCACCTTGCGCTACAGAGTAAGCTCAAGGCCAGCCTGAACTGCATAGAGAGACCCTGCCTCAAAAGATAAAAAGAAAAGAAAAAAAAGAATAATGACAATAAAAGGAGGTTGGTAGGTGTAGCTCAGTGTGAAGGCCTTGGGTTCAGTCCCTAATACCACACAAAAGCGTAAATTACAATGTGAAGGAAGAAAGGCATAAATAACTGTAGCTGCTGAAGGCTGCTGTGTTCCCAGGATCTGCCCCAGGACACTCAGGGCAGTTTCCTCTCTCAGGTACGCTAATCATTTTTTAGAATGTGTTTCTGAACTTAAAAAAACAAACATTTAGTTCTTTTCTCATAGCATGATGTGTATTCAAAAAGATGTTTTATTTTCACTTATTGATTCTTTTTTTTTTTTTTTATTCATTTATTTTTGTGGTACTGGGGATTGAACACAGGGCCTTGCACATCTGGGTACATGCTTTTCCACTGAGCTATGTCCCTAGACCTTTAAAATTTAGTTTGAGACAGGGTGTCACAACATCATCCAGTTTGGCCCTGAACTCCTGCCTCAGCCTCTCTTGTAGCTGGGATTTCAGGCATGCACTACTGCTGCTGCCTTTTTTTAGAAGGATTTTTTTTGACTGGCTTATGGCCAGGTCAGGTAAGGCTTGTGGAGGCGGGGATCCAACCTGGTCCCCTGTGCCTGACTACGTTTGCCTGAGCAGGCGCTTAAAAAACTGAGCTAAGCCGCAAGCCTCCCCCGACCCTTTTTTTTTGCAGAACTGGGGATTGAACTCAGGTCCTTGGGTTTGCCAGGCAAGCGATTATTCTACTGAGCTATCTCCCTGGTCCCTCATTTTTTTGTGGAACCGGGGATCGAACTCAGGTCCTTGCACTTGCCAGGTAGGCACTCTTGTCCCTGAGCTATTTCCCCAGACTCCCCCCACCCCCTTTTTTAGAGAGAGATGAAAGAAGTTTTGTTGGACTAAAGGATTTGTAGTGGTGCTGAACACTTGGCCAAAGTGAGTGTGGTGCCCACCAGTGAAACCACTGGCATGGACAAAGGTGCAACCAGGGACTCCCCTGGCCTGCTCCAGGGCTTCTTCCCAAAGACCCTGCACTGGCTCTGTGAGGAGCTCGGTGGATGCACACTGCATCCCCTGTTGTCCAGCTTAGCCAGTGTAGATACCAAACACAATGGTGTGTGTGTCTAGCGGGGACGGTCCAGGCTGCAGGTGTAGAGATGCTTCTTCCAGGGGCATGTGCCCTTTTTTTTTTTTTTGCCAGTTGCACTATGTTGCCTCTTGAATTCACCTGGAATGGCTGGACAAGGCCTCTCCCATCAAGGCCCTGGCTGACAGCCACCCAGGCGGGTAGCAATCAAGTCTGGAGAAAGCAGGCCTGAAATGCGTCTGTTGTATGCCCGGAGCCTGCCTCACTGTCTGGGTTGGGCTGGTTCCGTGTAGAATTAAGCTGAGCAATTTGGATACTGAAATTAGTGCTCAGAGTATAACAAGGCTTCCTCTCCTACTGGGAAGTCCCACAGTACCCTGCATCTTCCCTGTCATGAAGTTCTCTTGCATCTTGTCATGGAGTGTCCACCATGCTGTTGCCTTCACCAGTGCCCAGGAACTGGGTCAACAGCTTGTGCCTGAAGTGCAGTAGCTGAGTCCTTCACAGCTCAGCTTGATCTGCTCTGGCTTCCCAGGGGACAGTGAATGCATAGTCTCTATGAAAGACCTCTAGTGACGGTCATATCAGTGTCCCTGAAGGACTCCCATGCCTATCATGATGTTGTGTGAAGTCCATTTTCCAATCGTGACTCTGCACAGTCTCTGGATCCTGGTACCATGGAGGAAGGTGAAGCAATGTGCAGGCCAAAGCCGCCTCCTAGAGGAAGATGCTGCTGTGGGTCCCGATTGGAGTTGGTACCTTGAGGTTGCTACAGGGCCTTTGGTGAGGGCAGGGTTGATGCTGCGTTGAGCAATGTCAGGTTGGGAGTGGTGACCAGAGTAGAAGCAGCATCCAGAAACCACAAAGACTGTGCTGTCCCATGTGGCTTCCCCTCCTCTGGAGGCAGGGGCACCTTGGACTTGGATTTTAAAGAAAGAGGACTGTGTGGCCTGGGAGCGAGTGCTGGCTGGTCCCTCATTCGATGTCTTCGGCTATCTCAGGAAAGCCTGTGAAGTTGAGTCTGGCAGCTGAGGAGGTCGCTACGTTTTATGGGAAAATGTTGGATCGTGAATATACAACGAAGGAAGTTTTCCAAAATAACTTCTTCAATGACTGGCGAAAGGTATGCAACACCTGTGGCTGTGGTGGCTGGCTGGTCCCCAGGGGCCATAATCCAAATCTTGCTGCTATCTCTGTACCTGTCCAGGTAGCAGTACCTGTCGTGTTTGTACCACATGACCTGACTCAAGGCACCCAAAGGGAACACAGCAGAACCCCATCTGCTGTGACCTTGCCTCAGGGCAACGTGGGGACAGAGTCCAGCTCTCAGAAGAGGGAGATGGGAGGAGGCTGGAAAGGACAGTTTCTTCCCCCATAGAATAAGCTTTTGCATGTGAAGATGAACATGGTATTAGGTTTATATCTTAATTTTAATTTTTTTGTTTAATAGGGAATTGAACCCATGACTTTGCACATGCAAGATAAGCATTGTTTCACTGAATTTCATCGCAGAACTCTTTACTTACCGTCAAATCTGAGTTACATGTGAACCTGGCCTAATCTCTATATCCATCCCGGCAGGGTTTTATGTGTGTCCTCTGGCAAGAATCCTAGGGTTGGGGTATATAGCTCAGTGGCATAGCTCTTGCCTGGCAAGCGTGAGGTCATGAGTTTGATTCCTGTACCAAAGCAACAGCAACTACAACAAATAAAGGTCAGGAATCCTTGTACTCTCCCTGGGGTTTCTTCGAGTAACTGTGCTAGTCCCATGCTACTCTACATGAAGCATCTCTTTTTTTTTTTTTTGTGGCCAGCTCAGCCTGCCCTGGGGGTGGAGCTGGCATGGCATGTGGTGCTGGGGATCAAACTGCGGTCCCAGTACTTTGCCTAAGCTTGCCTAAGCAGGCACTTTAGACTGCTGAGCTATCTCATCGGCTCTATGAAACATCTTTTCATGGGTCTGTTATGAAGGAATACTGTTCACTGGTTCCTGTCCATGATTGTTAAACTGGGTCATTTCCAGTTTGGACTGTGGTGTTTAAGGCTGCTGTCAATACCAACCTCATGTGGGTTGGCACACGGACACCTGCAAGATTCCCCTCGTAGACTTAGAGCACACAGGCCAGCCATGTGCCCAAGGGCCCCTGGGGACTGTGGTGGGCTACACTGCGACCTGCTGTGGTTGTTGTTTGCATTTCTTGGAGTGCAATGATACCAAGCCCTTTGGCGTGTTTGTTTATCACTTAGATATTTTCTTCTGTAGACTTCTGTTCATTTAAAAAATTGAGCCACTTCCCTATTCTTTCCTAACTTGTAGGAGCTTTTATTTTTTAAAAAAATTATTTATTTATTTATTCACTCATTCATGTTATGGCTGGCTCAGCCTGCGCTGGGCGTGGGGCTGGCGCAGCATGTGGTGCCGGGGATCGAACCGTGGTCCCTGCAGTTGCCTAAGCTTTCCTAAACAGGCGCTTTAGACCACTGAGTTATCTCACTGACCCTGTAGGAGCTTTTAAAACATGTCTTGGGGGGGCCAGTGAGATAGCTCAGCGGTCTATAAGCGCGTGCTTAGGCAAGCTTAGGGTTTTCTTGAGCCCACATTTCCTCCTAAAGCTTTAAGGGAGTTATGGCCCTGTAGCCAAGGCCTCTGTGTGTAACTGTGTCTCTTGTCACTCTGCTGACAATAGGGCCAGGCAATACAGTAAGAGTTTAATATGCATAAAGAGAAGCTGACTTCTATTTTTAATAAGCTCAGTGAGTTGTCTGGCTGTGTTCTTCTGTGTGGCACTCCTCTCAGTTGTTAACACAGGTAGGAAATGTAGTCGTGCTCTGCTTGCCAGTGGTACAAAATAGACAGAGATAAGGGAGGAATTCATCTTAGCAGGAGAGACTAGGAGGCCTCTGACCTGTCACTGGGGCTCCTTCCCTGAGCTTCTCAGAGGAGGTTGGATCTTCTGTCACTCCTGTTGCTCAGGAGGAACAGCTAAGCCTGGAGCAGGCCGCAGGGGTGAGGGCTCTTGGGCTCCTGGCAGAGCAGCTGCACTATTTTTCGTTGTATGTTATGAGTCGGTGCCAAAAGAAATGACAAGAAGACCCGATGAATTTTGCTCAGAAGTCTCACTGAGATCTGTCTCTCTCCAAGCGAGCCCCGACCCACCGAAGCATCTTACTTTTATTGAGTACTCAAGGACAGGCTAAGGAATGTGCTCACGTGCGTAATTACTTTAGTTAAGAGAGGCTATAATCTCTGTTGACCTTCACTATTTGTCTAATGCTAGGCTCACACATATGTTAAGTAAAACGAAGAGGAGATAACCACTAACATCCCAAGCAAGGGAAGAGACAACAATCAAAGAGCCATCAGGATCCCTGGGCTTTGTTTATTGTTCTCTGCTTCTTAAGATGCTAGTTTCGTATCTCTACATATCCCCGCTTTTACTATTTAATGCTAAAAATAATTTCTTAAGCATTAGGGTGAGGACTGTAGACTTTTGATCCTTAGCTTGTTGCTGAATCTATCCTCATTGCCAAACTAAACAGGATATATAAATAGTTCAGAGACAACATACACAAATCTCTATTACATTTCCAATAAACCATGAGATATCATGAAAAGGATTAGGGTTTTCAATGCCATTAGAGATACCTTGTAACGCATCAAGCTTGGTTTCATGAAATGGGAGTTATACAAAATGAAGTACTCCAATCACATTTTAAACAAGGTTGACATTGTAGATTAACAATTTGACTTTCCAACATCTTAGTCTTTAACTCTGAGTCTATATGTCCTTGAGAAGTTTTTAAGTCCTTGTGCCATTTCGGCAAAAATGAACAGTTTGTACACCTTGGTTCAGTGCTACTCTGGATGTAGCAGTTGTGGATATGAAGGCTATCATGAGTTCAAGCTTTCCTTTTGTTCTTTTCTTTAACACCCCCAGCAGATGCTGGAACAGCATCATGGAAAGGGAGTCTTGCCATGAGTGATGTAGTTGTATCGGAAGTCAGATTCTGGTCCTTGTCCTGAGAATATAGATGTTATCCCTAGAAAATGTAAAACTAATAGAAGAATGTTAGATATGCATATAAAGTTGTGTTCCTTTTAAATAATGAGGTATTTCCATCTCAATTTCTTTCCTTCTGCCATCGGGGCAGAGCCGTAAAGCTCCAATAGAGCTTCATAGAGCTCTAATCTGACGCTTCCATTGGAAGTATTAACTAACTCCCGGGTTGCCTCTCCTCTACAGATTTTCCAATGAATCCTAGTCATTAAGATAAGTAACATTGGTAGTCTGGCAGGATGGCAGATCTGGCAGTGGAAACATTTTATTAGCACCTACACCTTTAAAGTCCTTTCCTTGGAGAAGAAAAAGTCCCTTTTCTCAGTTTGTTATCTATTAGACTTTTTCCATCAGTGAACTCTTCTATTGAGTGGTGGATTTGAAGTATAAATCAATCTTTAAGGAGGTCAACATTTCTTTGACCTTTGGTGCTTAGGTCTGGCCCACAGCGGGAGCATCTGTCCCTCCCATAGCTGCTAGATATTTTGCCTTTTGTGTTATCTCTTTTGAAGGCCTAGCCCTGTCTGACTGCCTATAATATTTCTATCTAACTCGGCTGCCTGAAACATTACACCCTCTGAAGAAGTAACCTGAACTGCCGCAAGGGAAATATGGGCGATGACTGCTCTGGCTTCTTCAGGCTGAAAGGGATTGTAGTTGGGAATCAGCAGTCAGAGTTCTACCTAAAGGCCCTCAAGAGACACCAGGCATTTTTATCTTGGGTAGGTAGAATAGCTTAGACCCTTTTACTTATGGAGTCTGACAGTTTGTTATAAGTCCCTCTAGCTTTAATTATAATCATTTCTGAACTTTGAGAACTCCCTATTTTTAGTTATCTTTGTAAGAGAACAGTGACATCAACAAGCTAATTTAATTTGTATGTTGTATTCTAATTTTTGAGGTATGATAACTGGAAGGAAAGTCAGGGTTAGAGAAAAACAAAGAAACCTGTGCCAGTGGCCACAATAGGCTAGGCTTTCCTTTGATCAGATTTCTCAGGGTTCCTCCGTGGAGATGACAGAGATTGTTTGGCCAGAGGAAGCAGACAGGCCCAGTGCCCTTTAGTCCTACAATCTGGGAAGCTGAGTCTGAGCTCTGGGGCCTTTGCCTCAGAGTGCAGTCTCACTTCTAAGCAGCTGCTTTGGCAGTCAGGGCATGGCTTGTGGGCCTCTTGAGACAATCCCTCTTATTCTGGCCTGACTTCTAACAGCCATAGCACATGAACTTTATCATTGCTGAGCTCTTCTTGGAGCCAAGAGAATCAGACCTTTGGATTTGTTTTTGGAGCTGCAACAAGGCAGCTATTTTTTTTTTTTTTTTATCTCTTTTGTTTTCTCTCCCTGGTTTTCTCTCAGTTACAATTATAGGAAATTGTTTTCTTAGTATCCTATAAAGTATCAAGAGAGTTTTTTGATTTGTCCACAGGTAGGTAGTGGGGCTTCCTGGATTTTAGGAAGAGGACATCTGAATGATTTCCTATTTGAAGTGAGTCTTTCTATCACACAGAGGTTTTGTATCAGAATGTTTATGCTTACTCATTTTCTGGTTTATTCGTCGAGCTGGTACCCAAACTACTTCTCCTTTATCTGTAATAACACAAGCAAAACCTCTTCCCCATCTCTGGATGTCTCCTGGAACCCACTGATCAATATCATTTAGAAAGAAAATAGGCTGTTGTAAAGGAA
>PVKN010012431.1:0-20761 GCA_004027915.1 Capromys pilorides
CAGAAACTTAGGGGAAGAAGAGCAGCCCAAAGCTGAATGTGATCATGAGCTTTACTTTCAGCATTTCAAATATGAGTGATGAGGAATTTCAGTTTCACTGCCTTTCTACAGTTGGCCCCATTGATGTGCTTGCTGTGTTGTGTAGGACAAAGAGCTCAGTTCCACTCTTTTTGCGGATACAGGACACATGTGAGAGCTTGTTCAGTAACAACAGAAATGAAAGGTGAACAACAGCAGAATCTGAAGGCAAAAGCCTTAGTAGAGAAGGAATAAAATAGGGAAGGGATATCAGTTCAAGGGCAATAACTGAAATGACACAGGTCTAAAAGAGGTCATAGTGACCCACTCAAAACCAGAAGGGAGTAGGTGGGCCTTGGGTTACTAGCTTTTCTTTTCTTTTTTTAAAAATGTATTTGTTACAGGGTCTCACTGCACAGCTCAGACTAGTAGTGATCCTCCTGCGTTCAGCCTCCTCAGCACTGGTCACGTACTGAGCGTCCCCAAGTGTGGGGCCAGCATGGCGTGTGGTGCCAGGGATCGAATCCTGAACTCTGTGCTTGCCTAAGCAGTCGCCCACTGAGCTATCTCACCAGCCTTTGCGCTTCTGGCTCTTCCCTGAGCCCTGAGGATGGTGTCTTTTTAGACTTCTTCCTCTTGTTTGGGGTTAAATTTCAGATCAGTGACTGTTCTCCTCCTTGGAGGCACCATGGTGATGCCTTGGACCTGGTTCAAGGATAAAAGTAGGGGATAAAGGAAAGGTGTATTCAGGAAAGGTGTATTCAATACATGATCATCAAGGGAGGATGAGAGGAAATGGATGCCCCTCTTCAGTGGGCAAAAGTGATCAAAGCCTGAGAAACCGCGTCCGCTGTCAGGGGAGGGTGCTAATCCTATTTCAATGTCATCTCTTGTGGTACTCATAGGATAGAAGTTGCAAATGCCTTTGTAAGAGAAACAAAAGTTATGGCTTGAGATTTCACTAGTGACACAGCATCTGCCTGGCCAGGGTGAGGTCCTGAGTTCCATTCCTGGTACCTACCCTCCACCCCCCCAACCCCCACCAATAGGAAAAACAAACAGCAAAAGAAGCAACCTAAGAAGCGAAAGTTAACCTTCAGTTGTTCTTGAAAATATCAACCGCTATCCTAAATTCACATTCATGAACGTATTAATCTCTATAGTTGTCTTCTGGAAGGAGAAACCATCTTAGGTGAGGTAAATTGGCCAGATTTTCACAGTTAATATATAACAGTTTAAAGATTCCATCATGGACAGTTTGAATCTAGAGCCCACGCCTAAGCAGGATGCCCCGTGCCCCCCCACCCCCCCCCACCCCCCCCACCCCCCGAGATCAGAGCTGGGGGAGGATGGTACAGAAAAAGAAAGTGGTGCCCGGGCAGGTCACGAATGAGGCTCCTACCCCCGCTGAGCATTGAGCCAACAAGTTGGTGGATGATGGAAACCAGTTTTTGCAGAAGGACAATGCTACAAATCACGCAAAGGGAGCATTAGAAAGAATCCTGTTGCACTGGGTGGGAGGCAGAGGTATTGCTGTATTTTTAAGGTACGTATTTAACTACAGGAATAAATGCAAGGTGTGTGTGCATGTACATTTATGTAAAAGACAGTTCTTGCTCATTGTAAGACCCTAGAGGAGTGGCACCTTTGTACTGAGGAGCCTGAATGCAGCTTAGAAGGCAGTGCATGGCCAGGAAATACCACAAGACCAAGCAGGGCTGACAGCTACTTCCTGCCTACGACTCAGCCAGATTGTACCCACTCAGCGCCACATGTGAGCTCAGACTGGATTCTTCGACCAGGAGTCTGAACAAAGAACCCATAAGTTCTTCCTACTTGTCCTGCAACTTTCCTGAATGTTTGAAAATCAATAAAAACTGAAAGAAAGAAAGAAGTAATAAGAATGTTCAGGGTAATCATTGTTATCTAGCTCTTTTTGTGAGTAAATTGAAAATTTGGGGTTTGTCCAGTTTGGAGGATCAAGGGTTGTGAAACTTTACAAATGGTAGATTAAAAAGAAAAGAGTCTGTTAATTGCAAATAATGAGCCTAAATAAGGACAATACTTCATACACTTTCTCTTCAGGATGTGCTCTCGTCTGCTTAAATAGTATGCTGTTAGGAAATGGGCTGCATTTCAGCACCCTCCTGAACTGTTTTTGTAAAACCATGTTTCTGATTGATAGACTAATGGGAAAGGGCTGTAGGACACAGGTCTGAGGTAATTAAGGGAGATGTGCTTTCCTCACCGCCCTGGAATAATGTCAAATGTGAGAAGTGTGGCAGAGATGAGATGCGCGAGCCCACAGCACCTGTCTCCCGCGCGCACGTGTCTGCCTGCATTCGTGACTGGGAGAGTGGACTCCGGCTGATTTTCTCTTCTTTATCTCAGTTTCCTCCAGAGGTGGGAAGACACCAATATACTGTTTCACAACTTTTTAGTTTATTTTAAATTTGGCGTACTTTTACAGTCCTCTTAAATTCAGTAAATTTTATTTAAGTTCCAGAGGACAGAGACTGTGGTTTGCATATTTAAGCAGCATATTTAATTAGAAAACTGGACACTGCTAGTTTCTTTACAGGGCATTTTGTGAACCACCTTTGCTGTTGTCTCCATAGCTAGGTTCAGGCTGTTTTTAAGTCTTCCCTAGGATTGGAAAGGTGCCCGGGGCAGCTTCCTTTTGAACTAGGCTGCTCTTACTTTCTCTTTAATGCATTGCTAGAAGGAGACTGCAGGTAAACCAAATGCTCATCATTTCTGGCTTTTGATAAACATAAATGATTTGCAGTTGCAAAGATCAAAATGTGTCTGGCCCATTTTAATTATTTAAATTATTTTTAATATGGACAATGCTACATGTAGCATATTTAACTTACCAAAATAAAATGTTGAGTTTCTATCTGCACGATGATAGCTGACCTCATGAAGCTTTCCATCCTCTGGGAGGCTCTAGAGAAGAGGTGGTTAGCTCTAACCCCTGAGGAGTACACTGGGCAGGTACCAACATGGAGACTGATGCTCCTTCCAGGAAGAAGGACTTAGCCCTTGATAATGTTTGCCCTTTTTCATAGACCTAAAACTAGTGACAAAACCTCCTCCTTTCTTCTTTAAGTCCTTTTTAATCTTACCAAAAGCCAAATCTCAAGAAGGAGTAAATTTGCTCGCTCTTTCTCTTAGCGGTGGTCTTAGAACCACTTGGCTGGGACTATGAGGCCTCCATTTGCTTTAAGTCTGTTGTTAAATTCTTCAGCACTTCCGAGTCCCCAGAGAATTTCAAGGTCTTCAGACAACAGCCACTCACCTTGCGTCACACCTGAGTAAATGACCAGAAGTTCTGATGACCTCCTAGTTTGAAGTCTCAGACAGCTTCATGCACTGAGTGCATGCCCCCCTTCAACTGCAGTATCATGTTTCCACCACTTACCTTAAGTCTGTTGTACAAACAGCGGTGTCTCTGCTGATAGCCTTGGTTGCTGTTCCTTTTTTATGTCACCTTGGCATGGCTCACATTTTTCATTTTTCTTTTGGTTTTTGCGATAATATTCTGCTCCAGGGCCAAGATGAAATGTTTTCTTTTTCCAGTAACTTGAAAGTGTGGTACATCCATTAACTCCAGTTACACATGTAACACAACGTACTATTGTTATTGGCCATGACCTCATTGATGAATTACAGGCTGACCCTCTTGACAACTTCCTACTGATTTTACTTCCTGAGTGATTAGTTCTAATGCTGCTTAGGCAGTTGGAGCAAAGGAGGCTTACAATAACAGTCCTGCTTTGGAACACTCTCTGCTCTCCTGCCATTAATTAACAAAACACACCACAGTGGAAAATGGGTATTTATTATGTCACAGATGGAAAAATTTAAGAGGCTTGCTGCAGAACATCCAGCAAGCCACGGTGCCATCAGACAGAATGAGAAAAAAATCAGCCATCGCTATGTCATGCATAAGTCACATGGGGTTGGGCATAGTGAGGGTAGCCAAAGGCTCACAAAGAGCATACAGCACATGTCTGACAAAATATGGTGATTTGCCACCCCATCTCCATGCTGGAGGTGAAATGGCGAGCTAGTAAAATTAGGGTGAAAATGTGTCCATCATTACAAAGACACTCCTAACAGAGAGGGACATAATGAAGGTTGTTCATCTCTCCTTAACATAACAGGTCTTGGTGACCTTCCAGGGTGACAGGGTGACTCTAGTATTCAATCCATCAAGGATCAGGATGTCTTCATCTTGCAGCCCCATTAACTCCTTTAATGTTATCTTTACCGTCATGGTCAATGCTGGTTAATAGATGGATGCATCCATATTATATCTCATAGAAAAGGAAAGAAATTCCAGAACAAAGAGCTTGAATTTTACATTGCTACAATCTAAAGCTGGCAGGAACTGGCTGTCCCGCTATGAAGGAAGGAAAGCTATGGTTTCTAGGTAAGTGACCATGATTTCCCATGACTGGGAATGAATAGAGCAGATAGTGGGAGTGAGTGAGAGACTACAGCAGATTCTCCCGCTGTGGCTCTTCTCCCTTGACGGCATTATCACTGGGTATATGTGTAGCCCTCACAAGCACTTACTTTATCTGTATTTGATGCGTGTCTTCAGGTATGAAGCAATGTAGGAAATTCCAGTTTGTAGCTTCTGTGGCTGTGTTTGCCACACTATCCAGGTGCAAGCTCTTCCTTCCGGTGTAATCATGCTACTCACTTAACCCAAAACTTGTCCACTTGCTCAGCAAAGTGGATATATTGTATTTGCTTTACTTGAGTAAGCTTCTCTTCTTGAATGAATTTTGATTTTCTCTCTCCACATAAATAGCATCCCTTCCTCTCAGATCTCAATAACAGACACATGACATGTATAACTGAGGCTTAATTGAGGCTATTCATATTGTGTGGCTGCTGTCTACTTCTATATCAAGCACCATTTGTCATATAAAAATGCTTAATACAGAAAATCCATCTTACACCAACAGCAAGTACGTGGAACACCAGTCTGTTACATCAGACCAATATAAATGAGGCCTAGATACTCTTTTTCGGTCCAAATGAGCTAAGTTAAATTTCTCCTAGACTTTTAAAATTGGAACAAATGTTATTCCTATATATTTTCCTGTTCTTTGCTGTTTTCTTTTGGTGAAGTTTATAGTGTTACTTTAGTGAATATTTTTCTTTGTTTCTTGATTCAAGTACTACATATGTTTCATATACTGCACTGGTCCAGTTAGAAACATTCAGAACTTTTTTTTTGTTCCCGTGAGCTTATTTGTAGTGGTGTAATCAATGTGTAAGCAATATGCAGTGTTGTCAGCTATCTTGTCACTACACTAAAGCAGCCTAAGCAATTAACAGATAAAGAGGAAAGGTTTACTTTCACTTCCCAGTTCTGAAGGTTCCAACCCCAAATCAGGTGACCTCATTGCTTTGGCCTGTGACACGGGCAGCAGGTCATGGTAGGAGCACATAATGGAGCAAAACTGCCTTCATCTTCAGCCCAAAAGCAAAGAGAAGAGGAAAAGTCAAGTTGCGCAGCCTCCTCAGGCGTGTGCCCCAGTGCTGCGGGTCCGCCCACAAGACCCCACCCCCTGGAGTTTTCCACTCACTTGAAGTAATGCCACCCTGAGAAGGAAGCCTGTAGCACAACCACCTTTGGGGGGATGTTCAGCATCCAAACTACGGCAAATAACTGAATTAAAAATGAGAAATCTGGCAAAAGCTGTTTGGAAGAAGGAGGATTTGAACTTGGACTTTTGACTTTAGATAGATACATATGGTGGGAAAGCTGTACTTGGCAAAAAGGATAATGGAGCTTCAGAGACAGCAAGCTTCACGAGGTATCTGAGGGTATTTGGAAGGGGCTCGAGAAAAAGAGGGAAAAAGCCCTCAAAGTAGGAGCCGAATTATAGAAGAGTTTAAAAGCATCTGAGGAGTTACATAGCAAAAATTGATCAGTGTCAAAACTGCAGTGTCTCATAAAATCAAATTTATATTTTATTTAGTTGTCATTGCTTCTGTCAAACCCTAAAAATAGCTGATCTAATGGCAAAAGGTTAAGAAAAACTACTCAAATGCTAATGTCTGTTTGTTCATAGATGAGTTCCATGTGTTGTGCTATAATCTAGTTTGGTCAGATGCAAGAACTTACTGTCCATTATATGACGGACTTAGTTGTCTTACACAGAGAGACAACAGAAAGGAGAAATGTGTAGATCTTTGGTGTGTTTGTTTCTCTGGTATTTACTTTTCCTCATTTGTTAATATCCTTCTATCGGAGCATATATGATCAGATGAGTTAGGGCTTTGAAGAATAGCCTAAGATGCACTAGACTGTAAGGTAAAGTGGGTTAGAAATTGGGAAGGCGCCAGTACAGATCACTTTTTCTATCCATGGATGACTCAAATCCAAGCACAATTTGACCTCCACCTGTGTCCTCAATTCAGTACAAAACAGGACATGCTATTAGCCTGAATGGTTTATGGTAAGTCTCTAAAATGAGAATTCAAATGCAAGAACCTCTGAAACAATTTTATTACCAAGCCAAATGTAAATTTACCTGCCCTTGGAACAAAGCAATAAAACCCATTTAAAGCACTTAGATAGCCTTTTGGCTTTGAAATGTGTTTTGGATGACCTCCTGTCCTTTTAGGCTGAAATTGAATATCTCCATTCTCTAAATAGAAGCCACAGGATGGCTCAGGGTTCCTCTTGGGGCACTGTGCTTTCCAGAACTGGGGCTTCCCACTAGGTGTCTTCAGGACAGGCCTGCAAGAGAGGAACATTCGGGTAAAAGAGATTTGAGAAGCATTCAGGAACTATGAGGATTGTATTCATATATTTCTATCAGTCTAAACAGTGTATTAACATAACATAAACAACCACATCAAAGCCAACAGATGCACAGCAGATAATACCTTTGTAGTGTGCTAATTATGTCACTCAATTTCCTTCTTTTGCCTATATTATCTTTTCAGAAAGTTTTATTATTATTATTATTATTATTATTATTAGTGTCTCAAGCAATTTCACAACTGCAGAGTCAAGGAGGAATAAATACCAAGTCAGGTTTTCCTAAACAATAAGCTGTTTTATAGGCCTCGTGACAGGAGTTTAAGATATGTTTAGTCCCCAAAAGGCAAAGTCGCTGCAGGCAATAAAGCAAGCATCCAGGTTCTGATGCCTGTATTCTTGCAAAGGAAGGTTAACATTTTCCTTCTCCACTTCTTTGGTCCTGTCTTGTTTTCACAATAGAGACATTGAGCATGTGAACTATCTAGTTATTTATTTAGTGTCTATTCTTGGACTTCCTGGATATAGAGTAACCAGGACTCAGTTAGAACATGTCTAATTTTAAAACTTGTCTAGCAGCTCAGTATTATGACTAGACACCAATATTCTAATTCACTTTTCGAGAACTGTGAGCCATTTTTTATACTAATTAAACCCAACTATAGTCAGAAACATTTATAAAGTAATCCAGCATTTAATCATGGATGGGTATCTGATGCTATATTTACTTGGGTATTTTAGGTGTTTGGTTGCTTGTAACCATCAAGCCTTTCTTTTGTATGTGAGTCAAGTATACATAACAAAATGCTCCTTCCTAACTATTTCAAGTGTGCAGTCATTGATATTAAGTACATTCACTCTGCTGTGCAGCCCATTTCCAGAATTCTTTTCGTTTTACCCAAAAAAAAAATTCCATTTTCTCTTTCCCAAGTCTTTGATAGCCGATTTGTCTCTAAAAATTTAAATTTAATTATTCTAAGTGTCTCTCACATGTGGGATCATACAGTATTTATTGTTCGTGACTGGCATATTTTACTTTGCACATTGTCTTCAAGGTTCATCCACATGACATTTCAGAATCCCCTTCCCTTTTGAGGCTGGATGCTGCGCCACTGTATGTGTATAATACATTGTGTTTATCTCCCGAGAAGATAACTTCAGTTCCTTACATCTCTGTGAATAATGCCGCTAGGCACACGGGCTATGCCTTTCCTGGACCTTGCTTTAAAAACTTTTGGCTATCATGTAGTAAATTTATTGAGGAGCTTCCATCCTGTTTCCATAGCAGCAGCAGCATTTTGCTGCTATATAACTGTATCACTATGTACTTTCAGCACCTATTAGCCAACACTTGTTATTTTGGTTTTATCTGTTCATTTGCTTTAAACAATAGCCACCTTAATGAATACAAGGTGTTCTAACTCCACTCCTATAGCACTTACTGGAGTGGAAGGACCTGACCTAGAATGTCCTGGAATCTGAGAATCGTTTCCTGGCAGTCACTCTGAATGTTTCATATTCTAGACTAACACATGGCTGTCTACAGTGCTGATCCAGTTGTCAATGGTAGCCATCTTCGTGTCAAGGATTTCCATGAAAGGAGACTCATGATTATGACCAGTTTTTGTTTAAAATGTATTTTCAAATTTCTTATTAGAGTGGCATACTGAGACTGCACCTGAGACTGGGCATGGTGGCGTGCACCGGTAATCCCAGCACTTCAGAGGCTGGAAACAGGAAGATCATTATGAGTCCAATCTGTGTAATGAGACTCTGTAGACCCTGTCCTAAATACTAAAAAAGACTATTAAAAGGAAAAATTTTTTTACAAAATTCTTATTAGAACATTTGCCAATATAGTGTGTGATTTTATTCCCTGGGCAGGCCAAGACAGTCTATTAAAGCAAAAATGGGTAAATAGATATGGTGAGGTTTTGTGATGAAGCATTGTTTTAGGCCCACATGTTCTCGCTTCTTGCTGATGACAGTAGAAACACAAGAGCTTACTCCTCATTGCATGCAGGCCCATAGCAAAAAGAGGAGGAGCACATTCTCTCTGACCCCTCGTCCAGAGACACAGCTCACTGTTGGAGGTGTGGTATCTCACTATTGTGAGTCAGAATTCAAGAGGCTGGGGTAGGTGTGCCCTGCAAGATATTTAGATATCAATCATTCAACAAACACAGTGTTCCTGAGAGAAGGACTCCAGGTCGACTCCTTGTTCCTTAGGTCTTCTAAACCATGAAACAATGGTCACACCTACCTCTGTATATTAATTGTGCTATTGTCTTATTAATTCACTCGTGAGTACCTAGTATTATGCTGGACATGGCATACAATGGTGAAAAAGATGACTTGGTCTCTGAACTTGCAGAACTTAGAGACTGTTGGCTTTATCAATTGTTCATAAATTAGAAGCTCTTTGTTGAACACCTGCCTGTCCAGATTGCAACAGTACCACATGTAGCTGTACCACAAAACTCAGAACCCTCTTCCCCCCCAGGATTTGCTACCGGCATCATTTTATGCTTCAGAAGGCTGTTTTGGTAGTGCTTTCAAGTGGGCATGAGATGGATTGCTTACAGGAAGAAACTATACAGTAAAATTAGTTTAAAATACACAGGACAAGTGTGCATATATAAATATACACATTTGTATAATTTCGCTTTGCTGCCAGGAATAAGAATTATCTTGATTGCCATATGTATTCCACCCCAACCAGGTATGCATCTTGTATTTTTGCTGTTTCTTCATTTTCTAAGATGAAAGCTTCTCTTTAGCAGGAATGATGTGATTCGACAGGGACAGGAGCCTCTTGGCTAAATCTGACTTTTGGGGTGCTTGAGCTCAGAAGGATGTGGCAGAAGCAGAGTCTCCTGTTGTGCATGCTCTGAGGAGCCTCTGTCCCTGCCTGGCTCCTAGGAGATCTCTAGCTTCCACTTGCCTTTCCCTTGTTCCTCTTAGATTGCGTTTATGTGAAGTCTTGAGCCTGCTGAAGTGAGTTCAAGGTTGTGGGCCACTGAAGAACAGTGTTTATTTCCTGACAGGCTTTTAATGGTCTATGGTTACCATGAGAGACAAATAGATTCTGTCCGCAACACAAATTGCTTTTGTTCTGCACATTATGCTGGAACTTCCTGGCCCAGGATTTCTCTGGCTGCTGAATTTGATCTTGATAAGAAAATAGTAACCCAAGTAATGAAGCATTTTATAAGACAGGGTTGTTAGCATATTGCCTTTCAAGGTACAGGATATCCATTCTGACTAAAGAACACTTGGAGTAGCCATCAATAGTGTAGAGGACTCAGTGGCATAACTAAACATCTCTCATTTCCTTGAACTCCTTAGGCACAACCAGCCAAGCTCTCAGGTGCTGCTAATGGTATAGTAGTGGTATTGGTCACATTCCATACACTGAATCCCCCCACCTCACTCTCATACAGATGCTGGAATGTTCCAGGAAAGGAAATACGGTTAACATTCACCTTTCCTTGAGTAGTCTACACCAAGAGAGATAGCAAGAGTTTAGGTAATTTCTCCTCTGTGTGTGTGTGTGTGTGTGTGTGTGTGTGTGTGTGTATGTGCATGTGTGTATGTATAGACACTATGGGATAGCAGGGTTGAGATTTCATAGAGCTAGTTGGATGAGAAAATTTTGAAAATGTCTCTTTAATTAATCCATAAGTCACAGAAGTAAGAAATACACTATATTTTTTATGTATATTTTTCTTTTAAGAACTCATAGAGACCATAGTTATGCCGGGAATGTATACTATTTGTGAAGCCTTCCCCGTGGAGTGGCCTGAGGTCTCTGACTTCCCTCAACCTCACTGAAAAGCATTTGCAGCTCAAGAGGTTCTACAGAGGACAGATTCCGGGATGCAGTCTCCTTAGGGACTTGCCTTGAGGCAACACTGGAGAGTTAGCACAGTTTTCGGAGCTCATTACACACGCATGGGCTGCTGGGGGTTTTGGTGAGGCTCTCTTCCTCCTCGCCGAACAGCCATCAGATCAGTGCTCTAGTGCCTCAGGCCACCACCATTCCCCCCTGTGACTGACTGGAGCCAGAGGAGCTCCGTGTACCACTCGGACGGTGCAAGGGAGCTGGCCATGGAGGCTCTGTGAGTGCTCATTTCTCTCTGTTGTTCAAAGCCAGATAACAGGGCCTTTAGTGTTCAGCTGTAAAATCCACAAATCTTCCTTATACTGACTGTTCTTCAGATGGTTTGTCCATAACTTACATCAGGCTTCAGTTCTGCCCTACACCGGCCCATCACAGCATCGAGTGCTCATATGCTGTTCCCATCACTGGGTCCATTAACACCTTGTGAGTGTGGCAGCAGGTGTCATGCCACTTTCTGCGAGCAGCCTGTCCTATTTCAAGGATTTTGTGATTTTTTTCTGTGTCCTTCTCCTTGCCACTTAAGAGATCCACCCCATGTTCTTCATTTTCTAGTTTAATCCTTGTCTGTATCTGCTGCTAGCTCCCTTTTATCCTCTCTGTAAGACCCACCCTTCAGTAATCTCTACTACTGGATGATGGTGTCCTCTTTGTGTTAGTATATAGTTTAAAAAGCATTTTATGAATTAGGTCAGTCGTTTCAAAGACATCTGATACCACAGTTATCTGGATCATTTATGATTGTGTTAGGCCAGAAATCATTCTAGCCGATCTTATTTATTTGCTTGTCCTGTTCTGCCACATTGCCATGGTTGACCCAGAACTCATGGATTTAAGCAATCCTCATTCCTCAGCCTTCCAAGAAGCTGAGACTTGCAGGCAGGCATTGCCACACCTGGCCCAGAGTCTTAGTTCATTCTACATTCAGCTATAGCCACTTGTGATAGAGTTTATGTAGTTGCCCATCAAATCTTTTTCTTCTGACACTTTTTGAGCATTTTCAAGAGACAAGCATTTTCTAATCCTCCTAACACACTTTATAAAATGTCACTATTCCTGACTTAACAGCAAAGGGATTAGAAACTTAGTTTGTCTTTTTCCCAGACTCTCAAATTTTTTCTGTGCCGCTCCAACACTGCTTTGCAGTGTATATGATGGAGGCCTCTTTATGAACAGAGAAGTTTTGGTGTCTGAAAACATCTCTGACCTTTTCTGAAATACTTCTTTCTTTGTTTCTTTCTGTGTATCTGGTACAGTGTTTCACTATGCAGCTCAGACTCCTAGTGATCCTTCTGTCTTAGCCTCCCCAGCATTGGAATTACAGACATGTGACCCACACCTGACAGGGCCAGGCTGTACCAGGAATCAAACCCAGGTCCTTGTGCTTGCCTAAGCAGGAGCTTAGACCACCAGGCTATCTCTGAGGCCCATGGAGAAAGTTCCTACACTAGGAGAAAAGTCTAGATAATCAAACCCTAGACTTCAGCCATCAAATAACTTTGGTGTTGAAATTTGAAACTCTGGCCTTGTGCATGCTAAACATACATGTTACAGGTAGGCCCACAAACACCTTTTGATTTTAAACTTTTCTGAGATATGTCCTTCCCTATCCCTTTTAAAGCTAAACATGATTAATCTGTAAAGTTTAATGGCTTAAGATCTTCATCAGGAACAACTGTGTTGTAATGAAGTGGCTTTCATGACATCTAAGAAGCGGTACAGCTGGATGGATCGTTCACTGTCCGCTGCACACATCTGTGCCTTTTGACTTGTCTTATCTGTGCTTTGATTTATATGGATGCCTTATTTTCTTCCTGTCCGCCACTTCTTGATTTTGAAGCTTACTTTGATCAGATCTTTTCCTCCCTGTAATTATTCTGCTGCAATCGACTATTGTTGAGAAGTGGTAAAGCTGTGATTGGCAGAGCTGTGCCAGCCGAAATTCGGGTTGCTCTTTGTGTGAGCTGCATCTGCAGTGGTCAGAGTTGCTGCCCTCAAGAAAGGGGCAAACCTGGTGGCGAGGAGAAACAATTTTACAAATGAAACAGACTTTATAATAAACTGCCTAACTCTGAGAGGAAGTTCATTGAGAGGTTGGTATTAGTTGAAGCCATGAAAGGAGGCTTTGTAGAAGAAGAGAAATTTAAATAGATTGCAAAAATGACTTAGAGTTGTATATTTATTTGTTCCTTCTTTTATAATTTATTGAATAAATATTTGTTGACTACTGTGTGCAAGGCCATTGTGTAGGGAGGTAAGGTCCAATACATAAGCAAAGCAAGGTTTCTATTTTTGTAGGACATGTACTATAGTGAGGGCCTAATACAGACACATAAATAGAAAAGAAGCAAGAATAATTCAGACAATGAAAAACAATGTAGAAAAAAGAATAACAGAAACTGATTAGGTGACGATATCAACATCTACTTTAGAGAAGGTAACTGGAGAACACATCAGTAGAGGGGAGATTCTGGGTGAAACTTGAGAAGGATCTAGGCTCAGGAAAATGGAAAAGCAAAGTTCCAGTAAAGTAGAACCTTGGAATGGAATTGGGCACATAACTCATTTTTGTAGCTGAGATGCACATTTCTCTGGCTTTCTGCAAGAGTTGAGAGTTGGTATTCATATCAGTATTTCCACTATGTGATTACTTCTGAATATTCACATACTAGAAGTAACAGTGCAGTCAGTCTCTGATTTCCAAAGGTGCTAATATTTAAAATCTCCTGTCCTTCTGCAAATCTAGGGCTTTGGGAGATTCATAATCCCAGCCCTGGATATTTATAATACAGGTGCATCTGCTCCTCCATCAGTAAGAATTATAATAGCTGACATTTATTGGGTCTGTACTGCCTGAAAGATACTGTTCTAAATGCTTAAATGTATTACATTATTTTATTTCCACACTTTTTTTTACCCAATTTTCCCAGTGGAGACACAGACTGACTGATTAATTTGTTCAAGAAGACAAAAAGTGAGAGACGGTGCCAGGCGTTGAGCCAGGCATTTGGATTCCTGGTTGGTCTCGTGAACCTCCGTACCTCCCAGTAGGTTTCCTTACCAAATCCTTGTTCCAGCAAAAATCCTGAAGAGTACAGGTGTGGCCGACACACACTGCAAGTCCAGTAGGTGGGTTAGCAGCCCACCGAGGGCTCCTGGAACATGCTGGCGGTTTAGTCTGACACTATTCTGCAGGTTTTCTTTGTTGTTCAACAACTTCTGTAGTGCACTATCCTCACCCCAAGGTGGTTCCTTTCTTAATTCCATAGCTAGTAGATGTTTATTTTTGTGTGTATTCCAAATGACAAAATAAATGAAGTAGAGAGAATTTTCTGATCCTTGTGGACAAAGGTTTCAGTATATTCAGTGTAGGATAATTTTTAGTATATTGTTTTGGTCTTGCCAAATGTCAGTCAAAAATAAAAGTGATCATCATGTCAGCTTCTATGTTCTTTCCAGTGGCAATTTTAGAGACCTGTCTACTTATCAGGTGCATATTGCAAAGAATTCATTACTTTCAGTAAGCACAAGTGGGGGAGGTGATAAATCACCATGCTACACTAATCATTACTGTGGAAAAGGCATGTATGGGAGTCATGTTGTGATGGCTCCTGCTTTCCCCATAATTCCTAGAGTTTGGTGAGCCTCAGGGTGTCTCTAAACAGTAGGGAGAACTGCAGGCTTCCTCTCACTCACTGCTGCCGCCTCAGCTAACCTTGTGGTACATGTTCCTATCACATGCTTCCCTGGGAAAAGCATTTCTAGCCTTGCAGGTTTTCTAGCCGTTGCAGAGTAACATCTACTTCCAAGTGACAATTATCAGTCTGTCTGTCTGTCTGTCTGTCTGTCTGTCTGTCTGTCTGTCTCTTGAGCTCATCTAAAGTCTCTAAATGAGGGAAGAAAACCGAACTGTATAGCATTTATAATTTTCAAGGTTAATTGTTTGAAAAATACTTTTTTAGAATCCTATGAAATAAAACTGTGCTTTAATTTCAGCAAGATATTAGAATTTCAGAATTCCATATGTTCTGTAAAGGTGTAGATTCACTTTAGATCAGTAGATATTTGGTTTTATGCCACTTACTTCTCCCCTGGAAAGCTCATCAATGGGGCCTGACTTTTTCTTGTTAATCTTCCACACCTCAGTGTCTTGCTTTGCTTTTGAGTTGCTGCTGTCAGACTTTGTACACAGTAGGTGTCTATTGCATGTTGGTGAAATTCTACAGATCTGAGTTCACCAGGCTGACTTATATAGCCAGCGTTGGAAATACAGTATCCATAAAAACATAAAATATGCTTTTGTTTTGGCAAAGGTTTGAGGTTTGGCTCTGTTTCGTCAGCTGCTATACTTGTGTGCTTTGGGTGCTCCTAACCCAAGGGGCTCTGAAGATTCTGTCACTCATAATCACATATTAAACAGACTGAAATGCTAAAGAAAAAAAAAATGCTTCATAAAATGTGAATGCTGATTATATAAATAAATTTGTAGGGCAGAGATTATTTTCTTCTTTTTCATTATGAATTGGTGTTTAGGAAATGCAAAATGCCCTTGTATACCTAAAGATATTTAATTAACTTTTAATATTTTTCTCATCGATTGCAGTAGGTGGGGGTCTGTGGAGAAACAGTGACATAGGAACCATGAGTGCTATAGGTCTTCCTGAGTGCTCTTCCTCTTTGGGTAGCCTTCAGTGCCAGTCCTGCCCCCAGTCAGACCCTGGAATACCTCACGGCCACATCACTATTCAGACAGAACATTTTCTCTATAAACTTCGTGTGAGGACTTCAGCACTTACTGGAGTCAGTAACTGAAGCTGGTGTGTACCCAAGCTATGTTCCCTTACTCTACTTTGAACTCCAGGCGGACAGGTCTGTCTCGAGTCCCTCACCATTCGCCACACACTCATACCTCACCTAAAGTTGGGCAATGTTCAGGAATGGCTGGAGCAAAAGATTCGGAGTCACGGGTCTGAACTGCACATAGGCTCTCTAGGTATTCACTGAGGGTCCCTAAGCAAATGGCTCCACTATTTTGAGCAGAGTTCACCCCATCTGCAAATGTGATGCCTCCTCTGTAGTGTTTATGATGATGAAGTGGAGTTTCCCGCGACCGTGGAAGGTGCTCTTCTCAAGCAGCAAAGCTCACGTGGACTGCGTGGACTGCAGCCCTCCCTCGGCACCACACCTGTGCCCCTCCTCCAGCAGGCAGAATCTCGGATGTAAACTGTCAGAAGAGTCCAGAGTGCATTTCCCGGGTGCTGACTCCCTCCGGGCCATGCCCACAGTGATGATCAGACACGTGCATCTCTGCCTTGAGACAAGGCGTGAAAGAACAGAGAAAATATGTTTAAGTAAACACATGTATGTTAATGTAATTAGGGTCACAAGAGCATGCCCTCAAAAAGAATTGGGAAGTGTACACTGGAAATTCTCCTCCAAAAATTACAAACAACAATAATAATTCAGTTCACTTAAGATTTACTGATGTACCTTTGTAGAAACAAAATTAAACTCATAGAAATTAACTTTAATGCAATATGATGATTGTCCCTTTTTTACAAATGTCAACACTGAAATCTGCAGAAAACAATTTTTACTCACATGTCCCCTCATTAGGGGACAGAGCCAGACTCCTGACCAAAGTATCCCCAGTCTTTTGTCCAGGTGGGTGACCAATTTGCAGTGCTCCTTGCAGAGATCTGCTTGCCAGCCAGCTCCCAGGTATCGGCATGCAGCACGAGAGCTCCACCGGGAGTGTGCAACCGCCAAGGGGCAGACTATAAATTCAGTGAGCACAGAATGCAGTCCTTTAACCGAAACCTCATGTTCTGTCTGCATTTGCAAGCTGCTTGAGTTACTGGTGTGAGAAAGCCACTGCATAGTTCCCCGCTGGACGCTCCCGGTCCTGATGTCCTCATGCGCTCCTGGTTTTTGCTCATCTCGGTAAAGTCAAGGGAGCTTCAGCGTTTTCTCAAACAAGTCAGGAGTTTCGTCTTATTGCCCTGCTTGTGCCTCATCATTCTGTCTCGAGCATTTCCTAACAAGTTTTTTTTGTTTCTAAGTACTAGGCAGAATCTTGGGTTCTTGCTTGGGTGAAGCTGTACCAGCCCTTTCAGCCCCATCTCATGTAATTTGTAAGCATCCTCCTCCTCGGGAGCAGTCAGCAGTGCCCTTGATGTCCGCAGAAATGCAGACTTCTCCAGGGCGGGGACCCAGGCTGGACCTCAGGGATGCAGGCCAGGCACCCTGCTCCTGCTACTCTGCCCTCCCTGGTCCTTTCCACTCATGAACAAAGGTGTCCATTTGCTGTACAAGATAATAGCCATGGTATGAGCGCTTGCATTTGCTGTGTGCTGTCTGCGTCCATCAGTCCACTGCTTTGTTTGCATGGCTTAGTGCCATCCCTACCACTGTTGTCTGAGGCCCCTATTGTTAAATCACATCTAACAGCTGAAGAAAGGTAGACTCAGAATTGTCAACTGATTTCCCTGAAATGCTGAAATAGGACTCAGACCTGGGTTGTGCAAATCCCAGCTCTGACTCCTTTGGCTTGGTGCAGGCAGTACCAATTCCTCACTTCAGCTGCTTCTCACTGGACTCATTGGGAGCACCTCTGCCAGCCAAAATAGAAAAGCAGAGATAAAAGAGAGACCCTCCCATGGGCCTGACACTTCATTAGATGAGGTTTAGTCATGTCCTGCATTTGGTTGTCTTAACAGTAGCAAAGAAAAGATGTAAGTGACCAACACAGACCCCTGATGCACTTAGTTGACACTGGGGTCTCCTCTTCTAATGTTTGTATGCTAGGCCAAAAGACTTCAGTTGCAAACCTGATTCATAATGCAGGTAGAATTGGGGCTGAGATGTTGTGATGCTGGGAAATTTTTATTGGCTGTCCTTGGAAATACTGGCTCCCAGCGCCGATGATAGTCTTTTCCCTCCTTCATGCTTGACTCTGGTAAGCAGGGCAGTGGTATTGCTGAGAGAGGAAACTGGGAAGTGGGGGAAATAGGTTGCCCGAAGTCATCCATTTGATTAGAGAAATATGACAGAAATTCCACGGATTCTTTTAAAGTAACTTTTAGAAGGATCTTAATATGGTGTTTGGTCAGTAACAGAATATTTTTTCTCCTTAGGAAACCTAACTCTCCATTGTTTTTAGACTATTCTGAAAGCAGATGTTTAGGAATCTCTTGCGTACATGAAGGGATGATTATTGTTTTGCCTCTCAGTCTTAAAACAAATTAACCAAGCAGAACTATATGTTAAATATGCATTTAACAGTAAGATAAACAATTCAAATGTTGAGCATTGTCTTAAAAACCTCATGATTTAAATCACCCCCATATTTCATGTACTGAATAATGTTATCATCCTTTCTTTCATTGTATTTAGTCATAAGACTATTACTAATTCCTCATTTAATTTTAAAACACCAAAAGCACTGACTTACATTTGGGGTTCATCTGTTTTTTGAGGCCAGCTCTCCATATGCCTTTCACATTACTGTTTTCTCCTGTGCATAGTCCCGTCTAATTCCCTTTGTCCTGAGAACACTTCCGCCAACATCTTTTGAATCCACCCAAATGTCCATAGATAGGAGGCCAACTCCACAGAGTACCTTCAAGCTTTGGAACGTTTACTTTTTTTTACCTTAAAATGAATTGTTACAAATGCTATGACACCCAACACTGTGTCTGAGGTTTTAAGTGTGTTCAGGAAATTAAAAGCCGAGACCCCGCAGGAAGCACAGGAGAATGATACATGGGTGATAAGTGTAGCAAATTTCACATATATGGGAAGAAGCTGAGTCATCATCACCCCCTTCTGCTGTGAACAAATACCAATCCCCTGACCTCAGATCTTCAAACGTTCAGTTAATGCATTTTATTTCCATTTGCAGTGAGCTGTTTGAGGCAGTATTACACACATGAATTCTGATGGGTTTTATATTACCAGGATATTGATACTTGCCGACGCTCAGTTAATTTACTTTTCATTTTCGACTCCTTATGGAATGATATGCTGTTAGTTGTTACTTTTCAATCTTGTGTTCACGCTTTCATATTGCAATTACTCAGCTTTTAATAGAAAACTAAATAGAAAAATCCTGCTTGAGTGTGAAATATGTGAATTTGCGGGTTATATATTTTCTTCCTATTTCTTCTTGCATCATACCTCAAAACTCCTCTGGCCTATATCCTGTCCCCTGACAGTGCAATAAAACAGTATATCACTTTAGAATGGGCTGTTTGCCTAGTAGTATTCCTAGGTAATTATGCCTGTGAAAATCAAAGGACTGATAAGAACCTGATAGCGAAATAAAGCCCTTCATGCAAAAACAGTCTTGAGTCCAGCAATTAAAGTAAAATCTTCTTATCTAACTGTGCAATATTTTACTCCAGAACCAATATTAGGAATCAGCATTTCTGTGACAGATGCTGGGAGGAATTTTGAAGGACCAGAGAGCTGGAGAATACTCTCAAAATCATTTCTTCACACAAATCTTCTGGGAAGACTTCTAGCACCTACAGCATTGTACAGAGCAAGGAAGGCAAAGGATGGAGACAGAGGGAAATCCTTCTCATGGATGACCTCCCCATTTTGCATTATTGTAGCTGTAGTTTATGTGTACCACTGCTTGCAAACACAGTTGCTTTGTTACATACCAATTTTCAATATGGCATCCTAGAGCTCTTACTAAGCAGAGCTTCTTTCTTGCCAATTCCTGTTATGATTGCTGACTCGCTAGCTGATCGTCCTGTTCTCAGAACTTTTGTATAACTTTTCTCTATAGTATTTCTGTGCAATTTCTACAGCAGAAATGAACTTTTAAGTAATTTCTTCATAATAGCAACATGATTACAAAACCTCAAAACGAGCAAAAGAGAATTTCTGGTAGACTAGTTTAAATGTAACTTAAAAATTGTTTGACTTTGCCAGCTTCTATATCTATTTGTTTAGCATATATATGACAGTATATGTCTATCTTGTGAGACACTTAAGTTTGCATGTTAGTTGTGTTTCAAATGTACACTCTGCACATTTCTAATGGGGATTTGCTTCATGAATTTGTGAAAAACAAGTGTATCCAACCCTCATTGCAGCACAGGTGCTTTATGCACAAAGTGACAATTAAAATGATGTATTGTAAACATCAAAAATGAAAGTGATAGCCAGCAACTATCAGAGCGTCAAGTCCAAGACTGCTGGTCTTTGGAGTTAAGGAGGAATCTCAGATGATGTTGTCTGCTTCTAGGATTTGAGAAGATCATTCCTGTTGGCACACTGATATTGTTTCTTTTGAAGTTTGAAGCTGGGTCTGGAGCTTTAATCTTCTATTGTCATTTTGTGTGGCTCAGCCATTGCACAATTTATATTGAACTACTTGAAATTGACAGACTAAAGCTGTCTCTTCTGGCCAATAAGTGAAACAAATATTAATTTGTTAAGTCTGAAGTTTTGTCGATAACTGTAAGAGACCTTTAAGATACTAATGGAACTTTGTAGGCTGATCCTTATGAGTTCTAGGTAGGCCTCGAGTTAGTGTTGCACAACCTCTGCAAGCATTTTTCTCCATAATGTACATTTTTAAAGTATTAAATTACAGTCCCTTAAAAATATTCTAAAGTTCAATCCCTTGTATAGTTCAGAATGACATTTAGGTTTAGCTTTTCCCTTTAGACATTTTAGTGCTGTCCTCACCATCTCCTTTTTCAGGAAAGATCTCTATGTAGCTTAGACTGGCTTTGAACTCACTACATAGTACAAGCTAGTCTTGAACTTGGGATCCTCCTGCCTCAGCCTCCTTAGTCCTGGGATTATAGGCATTGGACACCATAGCCAGCTGTTCTTTTTTGTTTGTTTGTTTTGGTGGCTGGGCCAGCTCTGGGGGTGGAACTGGAATAGCATGTGGTGCCAGGGATCAAACCACAGTCCCTGTGCTTGCCTAAGCTTACCTAAGTAGGCACTTTAGAGATGGCTGAGCTATCTCACCAACCCCTTCTACTTACTTTTGAAGTCCTGATTTAAGCATTTTATTTGCAGAG
>PVKN010012432.1:0-20761 GCA_004027915.1 Capromys pilorides
AACCATGGACACTGTGGTTGCCTAAGCCTGCCTAAGCAGGTACTTTAGACTGCTGAATCATCTTGCCGGCTCCAAGCATGTAAGCTTCTAATTTCTAAGTGTAAGGTACAATTTTAATCATTAAGCTTACCTATGTTTGTTATTTTTTCAACAATCAAATCATCTTAAGACTAAGCTGCCCATGCAGAGATATACTGAGTGTGCTGAGTGAGCCAGGGGGTGGGCAGGGGCTTGGGACTCACAGCCTCCCAGGCTGAGCAGGGAGGAGGTGACCCGCAGCCTCACCCCTTTCATGGGAATCGCTGGTCCCCTTCATAGACTTGTTTCCTCTTTTGCCAGAGGTCACCCTGCATTCAGGAAGCCACAGGTGGCAACACCTGTGCATGCTGTGTGGCTGGTAGTGGGTGGGTAGCGGCTCCGATAGTAGAGTCTGGGCAGGGTTGAAGTCAAGGACTGGCACTCTGTGACTGGGATGCACACAATGCCAGGCCTTGCTCTTGAGTTTTCACTCCATAAACTCCAAATTTAACACATGACCGAGTGCCATTTTGGATGCTCAGGATTAGCCTCTTCACCCCTTAAGAGCTGTCCATTGTGTATTCAAGGGCATGACTGGTAAGATTCCTTTTGCACAGTGCCCTGCCTCTAACACTGTGTCCTTGGTAGAGTTTTATTGCTGTCAGGCTGGGGCACTTGGGGGGTGGATTTGCTATGCTTCAGCCATGTTGGCACCCTCAACAGCAGGAGTTCTCCAGCTTCTTGGCTCAGGACCTTGTGCATCCTCAAAAATGAGGAGGGTTCCAAGCAACAGTTGTTTTTGTGGTTTGTGTCTATTGCTATTTGCAGAACTAGAGGTAAAACCAGAAATTTTGAGAATATACTTAAAAAAATCATTTCAAAGTAGTAATAACAAATGCATTACCAGTCAGCACAAGTCACATATTTTTCTGCAAACTGTGTCTTCAAAAAAAAATTTTAGTGAAATGAGTAGCACTATGGTGTCTGTTGTTGTTTGGAAAATGCCTTGAATGCTTGGAAAGCAGCGAGATCCTCATATCTGCATCTGCTCCTGGACTTGTTTCGGCGGCGCAGAAGACACTGCCGTGGAAGACTCTTTCATACCTGTGAGAAGATGAGGGTGGGAAAGTGCACAGTGTTCTCTTATGCCCAGGCGGTGCTGTCCCTGGAGGAGCACTGGGCCCCTAGGGGTTCCTGGGCCACTGACCTGTGTCACTAGTTGTGGTGTGGGGCTCACTGCTGTGTTCCTGGGCTGTGCTTGAGGACACAGCAGTGAGTGCTGGGACTCAGTCTTGGAGCTTTCAGATTGTTGAGCATTGAGTTCTGTATGTTGCGGTTGAGGCCTCCATATTGTGCATGTGACCTTACATAGAGACTAAGTCTTTATGAAAGCGACACGCTACCATGAAGCCCAGTGTGACTGGAGTCTTTAACAACGGAAATTGAAACATGAACACACCTACAGAAGGTGGTCCCCAATTGCGTGTCCACACCTGGGTCTACCCTTTTGACTGCCAGAGCAGTTGTTTAAGTTTTTGGCCCATGGCGCTTTGCTTTGCCAACCCTGGCACGCTGAAGCAAGACTGTGTGCCACACACTGAGCTCCCAGAGCAGCGGGAGAAGCCCCTTGCACCGCGGAGGGTTCTAAGGAATTCTGATTGAGCTTTGAGAACAGGGCTGTCCACAGAGGAACACAGCAGTGACGAGGTCACCTAAACACTGCCTTCCCCAAAGCACTGGCTATTTTGTTAGCAGAGCTGGTCTTTCATTCTGAGCTCAGAGTGCTGTTGTGTGACTGTGACCCTTGCACTCTGGGAGGCTGAGGCAAGGGATCATAAGCTGGACAACTTAGTGACTTAGAGAGGCCCCGTATAATACAGAAAAGTATATAATACAGAAAGGTCTGGGGATGTGGCTCAGCATGTGCTCAATCTCTAGTACAAGAGAGAGACAGAGAGGAAGACCCAAGGAGAAGGGGAGAGAATAAATCTTCACTCTGGAGCGTACTGAGCAGAAAGGAAGCAGCCCCATAGCCTCCCTTTGCCCTCCAAGCTCCAGGAGATCTGCAGCCCACCCTGCCCCACCTCAGCCCTGAGGGAACAGTGATTGTGGCAGGTGGGAACTGTGGTGCTAGTTCTTTCCAGTAGACATGGGTCTCGTTTCCTGGGTGCCCTTCCTTGGAGATCAGTGGGGTCCAGACTCAGCGAGGCAATTCCTGCATGCACAGAATCCTTTAAAATTGTCCACGGATGCTGAATGAAGATTCCCAGAGCCCCAGGGAATGACAGAAGCTTCCACTGTATGAAGGCCAAGGGCAAAGATGGCCACCACACTTTCTGAGGTGTGGCTTTTGGTGCACACGCAGCGGGCACACTGTATACATTCTGTTCAGGAATGTACGCTAAGCTGGAAAGTAATAAAAATTAAAAGATAGAAATAATTTTTTTTTGCAGGGCCCTTATGAGATGGAAAACATTAGTGTGTCTCAGGAAGGGAGACAGTCCCCGGGCTTTGAGCCAGGGCAGCCAGATGAGGTGGCCTTGTGCTCTGAGTCATCACTTGGGCCCCTGCAGGGCTCCAAGGCCCCCTGGTCTGGCTCCCCTCCTGCGCTCTGCTCCCCTCCCCCAGCTCGCGGGAGCATTTCCTCCCTGGCTGGGCCAGCTCCCGGTGCCACACCCCAGCCTTCGTCATCTGGGCTGGGGTCTTCCAGTAGAGCAGCCGGCCATCACCACCCACGCTGTTTCCCATCCTCCTCAGACTCTTCGCCAGCCCTACCTCCCTGTCTTCTGGTCCATCCCACAGAACTGAACCCACACACACTTCACCTGGTTCCCCAGTTAAATTTGGATTCTGGGGTGGGTTGGCCCAGGGTCAGCGGGCTGCTGGGCCAACTGGTCCAGGGACCAGGCTTCAAAAACAAGCTTGCAGTTTATAATTCATTGACTGGTTGAATGACTTCAAAAAAAAATTATGTTACCTTCATTTGATAGTAAACACATGGTGACTATTTAATATAAAAATATATTACAGTAAGAGACACATTGCCATGAATGCCCCTTAAAATATTCCCCTCATCTAGAACGAGCACCCTCATCGCATTGTCCTTGCCACCTTCTGCAGCAGCCCTGGGGTCCTCTTCCCTGTGGGTCTTTAGTTACTCTTCTGGCTGCCTCCATGGTGCCAGATCTGATGAATAAAGTGGATAAAGACAGAGCAACATACTTTTACGAGCCTGCCTTTCTAGCGGATGCCTGTTCAGTGTAGTTTGGGTCACATTTGTATATTTGATAGACACTGAGGAAAGAGACTTTCAGAACTGCTTTGAGAAAGTGGCAAGGAGGGTGGGATAAAGTGGGTTTGAAGTGAGGGGAGGATTTTGAAGAGGATTCATGGCTAGGATCCGCGTTTAAAACTTGTATTGTCAATGCGTATTTCAGTCACACTCGTGGGTCTGAGGGAGCTACAGACAGCCCACTGCTCATCCTGGTGGGATAGGGTTCTGCCAGACCCCACAGCATGAGGAGGGAGTGGGTGGAAAACTCATTACAGAGCAAACAAATAGTAAGTAAGTGCCATCATCCCTCATGATCCAGGACAGCCTGGATTCCATGAGCGGGACATTCAGGCTTCTCACATGGCCTGGCCCAGTGCTGCCATGGGACCCAGGCACATGCATACCTCCTGCGTGCTTTAAATCACCTCTGACTTTCTCATAACACCACACACATGTAAGTGCCATGTAAATAGTTCTTTGCTATATCGTTTAGGAAAAATAAGAAGAAAAAGTCTGTCCCTGCTCAGTAAGCAGTCACCCACCTGATATTTTGGACTTCCTATTGGCTGAGCCTGTTGATACAGAACTTAAGGAAGTGTGGGGGAGGGCAGCCTCACTGTGTTTCACTTCACGCCCGCCTCCCCTCCCCCAACACACACACACTCTTATTTGAAAGCAAAGTGTGATTTTAGAGACATCAACAAGTGTGCAAGTAAAATGCATAACTGAGAGATCTCAGGGAAATTTTGGATTTTTATTGGATAAGCACTGGAAGTGCTCTGTGACTTAGAAATACAGAGTCAGCATCCCACTATGTAATCAGAGTGCAGCCTGAGATGCAGGGCCAGGGACAACTGTGGGTCACCTCTGCATGGGACCTGGAAGCAGGTCTGCACAGTACAGTTCTCCAGTTCACTTGTTTTATCAGGTCAGGAGCTTAAGAGTTCAGATAAGATAGGACACATGGTTTTCTGATTTCAGGAGTGGTCTCTACACCTTGGTTTAATTTTTAAATTAAAGTACATATGTGATCACAAGGGCCAGGGAGATAGCTCAGTAGAATAAGCGCTTGCCTGGCAAGTGGAAGGTCCTGATTCAATCCCTGGTACCCGCCCCACAAAGGTAGAAAATTAAAAAAGTCATATGTGTTTATAACTCATGACATACCAACTCTACTGGATTGGGAGTGGGAAATGCAAATCCCTTTCCCTTCTTGACCAGTTGCTTCTCTAAGTATCCATAGCCACAGGATTCCCTTGAGCCTCAGTATAGGCTAGAAGGGTAAGAAACTTCGAACAACCTGGGACTCTGGGTTACCTGCCCACTGCTATAGGAGTCTTTGTCCTGTTCAGGTCTAAGCAATGGGGTCCAGCAGCTCTGAGCTCTGGAAACTTCCTTGTCTCCTCAGAACAGAGAGAAACTGTGGTCATCCATGAGGTTGCTTCCTCTACAACAATAAGGGTAAAAATGAGGTCCCCATTTGGGAGGAGGGGAAGCCCATGAGATCACCAAGTCATGCTGCATTTCCTAAGAGTTTGAGTATGAATGTACGTATAGATAACTAAAGGGCCATTGGGATTTCCAAACCGAACAAACTTACAGGATTTAGTGTTAAGCCAGACTCCAAGAGAATCCTGTTGGGTATAATATGTGTATGAGTCATTTGAAATTTTGGGGCAACTTTACCATTTGTAATGCAAATGTGTTGGGGGTTGAGGTTGGTGTTTCAGAGCCATACATACCAAATATCCTTGGCAGCCATCTGATTGGGCATAAGGAGCTTGCACTGCAACAGGGGAGAGGAACTCACTTGGTGCATAGAGTGCTCACAAAGGATCTTGACACCCTGGCCACTCAACTCCCTTCCTGCCCAGAAACCAGGAAGGATTTATGGGCTGGAAAATTCTCTGCAAAACTCAGGCTGAGTCTTCTGCCTGGAGAGCGAGATGCCACTACTCAGAGAGCCAAAGTGCAGGTTTGGCAGAGATTGGACCCTCTGGCGGGCAGTCAGTGCCTGGCTCTTTGCAGCACAGGAGTCAGTGTCTAAGACAATGAAAATATTCACATCCATGTCCACTTTACTTAGTGAGCAGCCTCTGCCAATAATTGTTACTCAGGGATGAGGCTGAGGAGGAGTGAGATGCCCATGGAAGGGCCTGGGTTCTGAACACACAGTGCCAGCTCTCAGGCTGGCACTGAACTTCCTCATGTGCAGTTTTCCACACAGACCTGGGGAAAGAAAATCTGGAGGCGGCCCAGGAGGAGCCTGTTTTTTAGCAGCTGTGTACCTGGTCCCACCACATCCACACATCTGCTCCAGGAGAGAGGATGCAGCTGGCCATGCAGGGAGGGGTCACTACTGGTTAAATGAAGTTGATCTCCTGGTGGTGTGGGAAGAGAGCTTGGAAACCATCAGTACACTGGATCCTGGTAAAAGATGAAGTGAAGGCCCCGGGTAGGAGCACTGAGTTCCCAAGCATGCACAGCCGCTGACCTCCACACAGCACCCTCAGCTCTGCTGCTGTTTCCAGGTTTCCTGGGTGCTCTGAGTCTGGAGTGAGCCCCCCTCTTATGGAAAATCTTAGACGGATGTCTGAGTGAGACGCCTGGTACAAATTAACTCAGCCAGTGACAACCTGGTTGGTGGGCGGGGCCTGGACATCTGTTGGTTCACTCTTGTGCGTGCTGGGGTTTTCCACTGTGCCAGAATTTTCTCATGAATAAAATTCTTGGAATTTTATCTCAAATAATGAATTAGTGTGTCAGAGACCCGTGGACCAGACCCACTCCAGATGTGTAACATGCTATGTTCTTGGCATCTGTGTGTTGAGAAGGCCAAGCTCAGGGCAGCCTGTTCCTCATGGAGCTCCCTCTGCAGCCTGCTGGATGACTTTGTCACTATGTGAATCTGGGCTGTGGATTCGGGTAGCCTGTGAATATCTGAGCCTAAATCATCTCTGTCTCAACCTGGGCTTGCAAACTTCAAATATCAGAAGAGCAAGATATCATTGTGAGTTTTTCCTGTGGTTGTCATACGAAAAACCTCCTTCTAGAATTTTGGTTATTATGGGAAACATCTCCTTGTAGAATTTCTTCAAAAACCCTAGCAAGTTTTATAGAAAACCAAAATAACACCACCACTGCCACACATCATGGGAGAGAAGACTTTGCTTCAGAAGGTTGAGGAATCTCCACTATACACTATATGCTCAGCCAGGAGAACATGGGGGTTCTGTTATAAGCATGTGTGTGGTCATTCATTCATTCATCCATTGGCTTTGTGCTATTTGATTTGGGTAGGTTTTGGTGATACTGAGGATTAAATCCACAGCCTCATGCACCTCGCTCAGGTACTTTACCTCTGAATTGTTTCCAAAACCCCTTTAATTTTTTTTTTTTTGTGTGACAGATCTCACTAAGTTAGTTGCCCAGGCTGACTTGGATCATATGATCGTCTTGCCTTAGCTTCCTGAGTGGCTGGGGATTGCAGGCATGCACCACCACCTGCCACCTCTGATCATCATTTAAATACAATATTAAGCTCAGTAAAACTTTTTCAACTCAGTAGCTTTCCTTTCCCCTTGAGCTGTGGTACTAGGGAGCTGGATAGCTGTGATCTGAGCCTCCTTTGTAGTTGAGGAAATTGAGATTTAGACTAAGACCGCACTTGACTGAATGGAACATGCATCTATTCCACCTGGCATGCTGTCATAAAGTAGCGTCTGACCTGGCCTGCCTGGAGGACCAGAGCCTGCATTTCTAATGAGCTCACAGCAAGTTCAGACTTGGAGCAGAGAAGGGTGAAAGAGTTTCCCAGACAGCAAGGACAGAGTCTGGCTTCAGCCTTTGCATCTCGAATCTGAGATTCAGGGCTCCTTTAATCCTAGCACTAACATGCTGCATTGGGATGCATTTCCATATTAATCTTAAATTTAGCAATAAAAGTTAACAAAAGCATAATCTCTTCATTGCAGATGAGCTAATAGTAGTAGTAGTAATGATAATAATAATGGTTGTTGTATGACTATTTTAAGTGTAATATGATAACAATGATTAGAAAAATAAACACAAGTTGGGAAGGAGCTCATCTTAGCGTCCTTGCCTGGCTTATGTAAGACCCCGGGTTCCATCTCCTACAATGGGAAAAAAAAAAAGCAGAAAGAAAGAGCTGCACATAGGGTCAGCCAGATAGCACAACAGACTAAATCACCTGTTTAGGCAGAATGCAGTGGCTGGGGTTCAATTCCTGACATGGCATGCTGGCACCCATAGGGTGCACTGAGACAGCAATTGAGATTGGGCGTGGTGGCACACACCTATAATCCCAACACTTCGGAGGCTGAACACAGGAGAATCACTACAAGTCTGTTCTATGTAGTGAGACCCTGTACACCCTATAGACCCTGTACTAAGTACAGAAAAAAGAAAAAAAGAAAGAGCCACACATGTAGACTGATGGATCTGAAGGACCATCAACTGCATTCTTTGCCTTCATTCCAATATTAAGCATGCAAACAGGATGTGTCCCACATGTTTTTATGCTTTATGTTCAACTCTGGAAGAAAGAAACCTATTGAGGGAGAAGTGTTTCTTTGTGGGAAAAAAAAGAAGCTTATGAACATCAAACATGTTGCTTCTTTTTAGAACATAATTGACTTTATCCTACCTGGGAAAGTACAGAAGCTATTCTAATTATTAGCGGATTTCAGTGCAAGCTCTGGGTGAATGTGTTCACCATGTAATCAAGTTAGAGACAAAGGCCTTGGAGAGTTGCCTTGGTCAGGTTTCTTGGTTTCCTGAGGTTCATTTGAATCTCATTTTCATTATGCTGAATAGCACCATTCTTTGTACTTTGCCTGTGAAGCTTCAGTGATGTACACCGTATTTCTGGGCTTTCTACTTTCTGCATGGAATGCTTCTTCCCTTGCTTTGGCGAAGTTTATTTTTCCAAAATGGTTTCATGGTTTATCCACTAGTTAGACTTACCTGTTTAAATCCATGTGAAGCACCATGTGCTCCCCAAGATGGCAGCAGCAGCAGCAGCAGACATAGTGCCAATGACAGCTCCCCAATGCCATAACCCATGTACCACACAAAATGTGGGTCCTGACTTGCTTGATAATTAATACAAACGTTAACAAGTAGGTGATGTCTGATGCTATGAACACATATACCAGGAAACTGGCCCTGAAAATGCTTCTGTTCTCATGAAGATACAATCAGGGATGAAGCATGTGAGCAAATAGAAGGGTGAGGACCAGCGAGGTCTGCCTGAGGCTGGTGGAAAATCAGGGCACTCAAGGAGGGAAAAGTAGCCATAAGTCCTGAAAGGTGGGCCAAGGTGGCTGAGGTGCCTTAGAGGAGGAGAAGGGGAAGGGGAGAGGTGAAAGCCGATTCAGGGTTCTCTGTGCTATGTGGGTAGCATCAGGCCTGCTGCACTAATAATAAGCAGTATGTGGAGTCTCTCTACAGTGCTTGGATAAAAAAGAGGGCAAGGTTGTATATTTCTTCATAGTTACTTTTTATTTATTACTTTTTAAAATGTATTTGGTTATTACAGGGTCTCACTATGCAGCTCAGACTTGTGGTGATCCTCCTGCTCAGCCTCTTCAGTGCTGAGATTACATGCATGTGTCACTACTCCCAGACTCTGGCATGGCATGTGGTGCCGGGCATCAAACTGCAGTCCCTGCACTTGTCTTACCTTGCCTGAGCAGGTGTTTTAGCCCACTGAGTTATCTCACTGGCTCCATTCTTCGTCTTTAGATTATGTATACTGATCAATGTGTGTGCGTATGTGTATGCATATATTACATGTGTATGTGAATGTATGAAACACCAGTTCTTAGTCTCATTCTTTTAGCACAGGGCAGGTCATAAAGTTGTTTGATTCTGAAGCAATATGTAATTTTGCCATATTGGCAAAATCTGCTCTTTAAATGGACGTCATTTGCCTACATACATTTTCCCTTTGAGGCTAATCCAATTTTTTTTATATATTTCTGAAAGACAAAAATAGCAATGTGTTAAATTAGAAAACCATGAACACAAAGCTAGGCGCTGCATTTAATGTCTGATGTTGATGTTTCCTCCTGTAATGAATTCGGAAGAAGAGATTAAAAAAAGGTCAAAAAGGAAGAAAAATGATGACACCAGCTTGATGAGGCGTCTCTTGCGCAGGGCAGCCCTGTGTGTGGAATCACTGACAGACACCCTGGAAGCAGTGGTTCCCCAGAATAAAGATTTCAGAAGTACATACAGCAAGGATAAAATCTCCTTTAGATGTGTGACCTTGGTGGTGGGCTAGTGGTGGCCCAGAGGGGCTTCTCTTGGCATGTTGTTTGTTTTTCTTTATCCTCTGCAAATGTGACTGGCATTGTGTCTCAGCTGCCCTGTTTTCTAGGCAGCATTTCTGAAGAGAGGGCAAATAGCTACTTGCTAATCCTGGTCCATCTCTTTGGGTCTGAATTATTGGTGGGCCAAAAGAAAAGGAGAAGTTTATTGGTTTAAACCATCGCTTGCACATAGTTAAATGTACCTGGGACCTGTTGTTGTGTAACTCTTGGGCTCACAGAAAGGCAGGTGCTTAGAGGGCTTCCCTTGATTCCATCCTGGACCCTGAGGTTTGGGGCAGTGACCGCCTCATCCACTTCCCACTGCTTTTCTCTTTCAGTGGTTCCATCTCCTGTCTGTAGAAATAACTCTGAAATTAGGATAAGTCAGGCACCTGCCACATGGCCTCTTTTCCTCCTCTTTTTCTCCTTGGTGACAGCCAGGGCATAGCCAGTGTGCAGCCCTGGTGAATGCATCCATTCTCACACAGGCCTGGCCCTCCTCATTTTCACTGTCTGGGTGCCTCTCCTTTCTAAGCCTTCTTTCTCATCTGTAAGCACAGATAACAACTGACTTCAGGCTATTGTAACAACTAGTTTACTATAGCTTAGGGTGATGGTGCAAACCTGCAATTCCAGTACTCTGGACGACTGAGGCAGGAAGATCTCAAGTTCTAATCTAGCCTGGACAACTTAGTGTGATTTTGTCTCAAAATTAAAACAAATTATAAATGGCAGGATATAGGTCAATGTAAAGGCCTGTATTCAATCCCCCATACTGTCAAAAAATTATTATCTTCTATGAAATTGAAGGTGCCATCTATGAGAAAACGCATCATGACTACCACAAAGTGAGAAATGCTACCTGGAGCCTGGGACTCACTACTGACTGTAAGCTACAGCCAGAGTTCAGAGCTGGTAAAATGTAAAAAGAAAAAAAAGAGATGTATTTTAGACTGAAGAAAGTATGAAGTAAGAGGATATTGCATGCAGAGTACTGAACATGGTAACTGGATTTATTATAAGTTGGATCAACTTTATGAAAGGGGCTAGAAGACGACATGTTACTGATTGCTATGCAGAGGTAAGTGCTGTAGCTGGCATATTTGCCTGGATCTGTGTGAGAGAAATGGACTGAGAACCTTTACACTGGGTCCTATGCAGAAAGGCAGGAAGTTAGGCTGTTGACATGAGGTGACACTGGCTTCAGATGTGAACAGCCTCCATACCTTTGCAATAGCAAAGACTTCTGTAGGTTTATTCTCTAGAATGACCACAGTCTTAAAATTCTTATTCCACTTAGTATATTTGTCTGTTTTTTGTAATTGTCAAGTAATTATGGCACACAAGACTTGTGAAAACTGGAGGCTGGTTGAGGAGTCAAATTCTCTGGAAGTCCACTTCTACCTATGTCCCTAATTGTTAAAAGCATATAAGGACCACCCCCCCCCCACACACACACACCGTACTTGCTGTAAATGAGTATTGGGCCTTCTGGAAGGTGTTTCTGTTTCGGTACTTTATCACTCCAAGATTTTCAAGAGAACTTTGTGATAGCTTTTGTATACTGACAATATATTATTTTATGGACCCTGGGGCTGGCAATTTGGAAACAACTTTGGGCTGAGACCTGATTTTCTAATCTTTGCTTGAAATGTAAGAGCCCAACAGAGCATTCAACTGCTACAGAATGGGATCAGTATCCCTAAAGTCTTCTGGATGCATAAGTGTTTATAAAAATGTGTGTTCAACATTTTATTTATGTTTTTTTTTTTTTTTCAATCTAAGTGTAGTGTGGTATGAAATGCAGTCTAGCTCAGCCATTCCTCTTCTGGAACTATACCCTAGTTGTTTTTCTGTGATCAAGTTTCAAAGGAAGCATCTTCATCAATTATCAGTGTTTTTAGTACGCAAACAAAGAAATAGACACAGCAGTACTATGCCATCGGTACATTTTGTGTAGAGGAATTTGCTTGGAATTTTATGTGTTTTTCATAAATTCATAATAAATGGTCTTGGGTGGCAGCTACTTGCCAGGTCAGACCACCCCAATTTTCCTGGAGCTACAGCAAAACACCCCCCACTACTCCCACATACTGGCACACACCAGTCTGAAGTTCAGTCTTTTTATAGCAATATGGAGGCGGGCATATTAAATTATTATGCCACATTTCTGCCAGGTTTTGACTGTGTGTGAAGTCTAGCTTATAAAGTAACCAAAAGCAACCAAAGAAAAAGTTTGTTTTTTTCCGCCACCCCGGAGTTCTGACAGGGTGCCCTGTCTGGCCTCACGAAGGCATCCACACACACCTAGGTAGATAGGTAGGCAGGCTGGCCAAGTGGCAAGGGGAGGGAGCCAGGGGACAGGGAAACCAGGACACCATGGCCCTCGGCCAGGAGGGTAGTCCCAGGGCTACAGTCACAGGCCCCACGTTTCCAGTTCCCAGCCTGTGCTCACACTTCAGTCTGGTTTCACTCCCCTAGGGCTCAGAGACATTCTGTCCCCTTTGAAGTCTTAGTACTTGCCAGGCAGAGGGGTCCACCATGTTGATTTGTCATTTAGGCTTCAAAAATGGGGTGCCAAGACCCACTGGCCATCAAGTCAGGCCACTGAGTCAGGCGCGAGGGCAAAGAAGTGTGGAGGGGCCAAAGCTCGGTTTCTTCTAGCAGTTAACGGTTGAAATACATCTCTGATTTTTTTGATACTGCCCCCATTGTTAAAATATGTTGTATTGCTATGTGGGATATATATATATATATATATATATATATATATATATATATATATGATTTTGTTTTCTCTTTCTAAGCTATACAGTATTCCAGGTTTCTGGCTGACTTAATTTATCCAGAAGTATCCCCATATTTTTAAGTTTTTCCCCTCTGATAAACCAAAGTACTGAATTGGTTGCTTAGGTCCCTTTATTCATTTTTCTGCAATATCAACTTTTTTGCATGTGATACAGGGTCTCCCTATGCAGCTTGACTCATAGTAATCCTCCTATCTCAGCTTCTCCAGCACTGAGGTAACAGGCATGTGCCACCATGCCAAGTTTTGGGACTGGCACAGCGTGTGGTATTGGAGATTGAACTCAGGACCTTGCCCTTGCCAGCCAAGCACTTATGCCACCAAGCTGTCTCCCCAGCCCCAATACCAACTTTCAAGACAAATTTTAAGATACAAAGATGAGATGAGTTATGGACCTTGTTATCTTAGCACTTGTTAAGATCTTTACCCCCTTTTAAATTGATCTCAGTTAACTTTGATTTCTTTCTTTAGAAAACCATGAGCTGAGGTAATGCTTTACCAGATGTGAGCGTGTATTCCTTCCCCAGAAACACACACTTAAGCTTCATTTTACTTAGAATATTTTGGTCTTTTTCCTTTTCAATCTCATGCTATATTTATCTGGCTAGTGGCTATGTTTGTAGGAGTACGTTATTTGGGGACATGCTGATAGAAATTTAAAAGTTTTACTTTTTGGTTGTTGATCTTAAAACCCTTGTCTTTCTAATTTGTAGCTTCAAATTCTGCCTGTCCCTGGCACGCAACCTGTTCTTGCCAGATTCTGGTATAAATCACACACTTATCCATGTTTCTTGTCACAGCAGCGCCAACGCTAACATTACATAGCATGTTGTTCCCTGCTAGGCCTTGCTGGAGTCCGCAGACCCCATGAGGAGAGGAAGGGAGCTGTCTGCCCTGCCTTCTGCTCTGAGAGTGTAAAGCTGTCTACCAGCACTGCTGTTGGCTGGGAGATTCTGCTTAGTAAAATTACTTAAGAAGTTGTCATTTTTGCCTTTTAAATTAGCATGACTTCACTAAGTCAGTGATGCTGATTTGATTTTTAGTGTTTGTCATAGTGAGAATTGAACCCAGGGTCTTCACACTGAGCTACCTCCCCATCCCTTTTTTATGTTTCATTTTGAGTCCGGGTCTTAATGACTTGCTAAGTTGCCCAGGCTGTGTTGAGCATTGGATTCTCTTATATTGGCCTCCCAGGGCACTGAGATTACAGGTGCGTGCATGTGTTGCACCCAGTGTGGTTTGAAACTTCAAAGTCCACAACTTTGTGCTCAGAGCCCCTCCATTCACTCCCCAGGCGTGCCCAGGAGAGAGAGCCCGGAAATTCAGATTCTCCATCATCTGGTTGACCTTTCCTACCTCCACTCTGGCTGCTTCTTCACATTACTTTTTAATTTATTTATTTATTTTTATGCATTTTATGTACAAGGTCTCACTGCTCAGATGAGACTCCTAATCCTATTTTCAGCCTCCTACCATAGGGATCACAGGCCTGTACCACCATGCCTGGACTTGGTGGTCAGCTCAGTGCGCTTGACACCAGGGCATGTGGTGCCCAGTCTCACATTACTTCTTTAGGTGGATATGATTGGGTTGCATCTGTCAGGTCTCCCTGACTGGTTTTCTGGCTAGCATGATGGAGCTTTATTTCATTTCTTCTCAGAACTTTCCCCTTGGTCTTTCCCAGAGTGTTGAAGAGCTTTGATCCTAGGGATCCTAATAGGGCCAGGGATAGGGTGTTATCTAGGCACAAACCCTGGCCACCACTCAAGCCAAAGAAGAGGGTTCATTTCCATTGGTTCTACCTACTGGCTGACTTGGATAAAGTGCATCTGGTCGGGAGGGGTGTGACCTCAGGAAGCTAGGAAAAAGCCTGATCTGTGTCAGTGGGGTAGAGAATAGACAAATACACATGGACTTGGGAGGAAAACTATAAACCAGTAGGCTTCTGATATTTCTGAGAATGGAAATAAATCTCTAGTTCAGATCTCTATTTCTATTTCTCTATACTGCATAATGCTCATAATACTCTAATGTCGTGAGGAACATCCTTATTTATGGAGAGACCAATCTCAAGAACAACAAGGGAGTGCTTATGTAATAGTTACTTTCTTGGTGTTGACACATATTGCCCAACAGCCCTAATGTAAAGGAAGAAGGGATTATTTGGTCCATACCTTGTAATAGTTTTAGTCCATGCTCAGCTGGCTTCAAGGTAGCATGGCAGAGGGGCCTGGTGGGGAACAACTGCTCATAGCATGGAGGACAGGAAGCAGAGAGGGTCAAAGGTGTTGGCAACTGAGATGCACCCTGCTAGACTGTGCTCCAGTGACCCATTTCTTCCAGCGCTAGCCCATCTCCTCAAAGCAAGTCAGTGATGTGCCCCATAAGGGTCAACATCTAGATATAAGGCAACGTAGCTATTTGAATACATTTCCCACACTTAAAAAATGTGAGAAAAGCATCGCAGATTGTGGAAGCAGGCAGGGGCAGATGATGACAGGTCTGTTCCTTCACTAACTCCCTAGTTGAGCTTGGCCAGATGGCCTTTCTGGGCCATGGAGATGAGATGGTCTCCATGGTCTCCCCTTTATTCCCAAAGTGGCTCTAAAGTTTTATTTTCTAAAGAACTATCTGTGGCTGAACTAACATTTGCTTCTTGTGAGTTTATAGCCAAAGAACAAGTAAAAATGAGTTGCTACATGTTTTCAGATTCTCCTACAATCACTCTATTTTCTGTATCATTTAAGTAGTAGAAATTTCCAAATCAAATTTGCCTGCACTGATCCCGCTATATATAAATATAAACATATTCATAGGCTAACCACTTGTTTGATTTAAAACCACAGGAAAAAGTGATCTGACCATGACAAATTTCTATTTCTTTTCACCAAACCATGCAGAAAGGCAAAGATATTAATAGAAAGTTGGGACAAAAAAAGAGCTATTCAGTGATCCCGATATTTTAAACTTCCTAGCATGGTATGTGGAGGCATCTGGATAATTCACAGCTTTTGATTTTTTGTGTGGTTCATTTATCATCCAGATGCTTGCCCTCATGGAAGTACCCCTGGAACTTTGAGCTCATCACAGGGAGCTGAAAAAGCAGCATCTCTGTCTGGCGGTCCTTTGGTGTTCCCATCTCCTCTCTCTCTCCTCAGAGGACCTCTTCCTCCCTGGCTCCTGAGATTGTGGCAGCTTTGCCAGATGTTTAGGTGTGAGCCTTCACATGTCTTTTTTTAATCTTCATAACCATCCTGCATCCTGTCTGCTTGAATTATAGATTGCATTTGTCAAATAATGACATAAATAATTGGATGTCTTCTAAGACCTTTGAAATTCAACTTACTTGAGTTTAGATGAAAGTAGGTATGATCTTCCCTGCTGCCAGAACATCCAGGATGCCCCAAAACCGGCCTCCAGTGTCCTGGGCTGGCCAGTTCCAGCCTTTGCTCCCCTTCCCCAGGAGAGAAAACAAGGGGCTCCTTCTTCTGAGAAGTAGAAAAGGAATCCATCCACCCTACCTACAATGCGATTGTCCTTGTGAGGAAAGACTCCGATCTGACATCACCAACTTGGTGAGATGTGACCTGTCCTGAATGTGTGTTTCTTTGGGCACTCAGGAAGCACTGTCAGTTGTGAGTGAGGACCAGTCATTATTTGAGTGTGCCTACGGAACACCGCACCTGGCGAAGACAGAGATGACTGCGTCTTCCTCCAGCGACTATGGCCAGTCTTCCAAGATGAGCCCACGGGTCCCCCAGCAGGACTGGCTGTCTCAGCCCCCCACCAGGGTCACCATCAAGATGGAATGCCACCCTAGCCAGGTGAATGGCTCCAGGTAAGGCAATTGCCACCCCCACTTCCTATTCCCATGTCCTGAAAAGGCCACATGGAATCGGTCTCTCTTCTCCAAGGACAGGTTCAGAAGTGGAGCCCGTTGACTGGGAGCATTGGGGCACACTGAGAAAATGTGCTCACCGGTGGTTTGGGTTGTGGATAAAGGTTGTAAAACCAGTAGAATATTTACCAAGAACTCCTCTTTGAAGATGTAATGTTCAGTTCTGTTTCCCAGGCACTAGGAGGGGGACCTCCTCCCTGCCCCCATATGGCACAATTCATCTCTCAGTTTCTGTTGTCTCAAAAATAATGCTGCCTTCTGATTCCACGAGAGGGGATGTTCGCCAGGGGTCAGGCAAGGCAGCATAGGTTCGAGCATGTGGCTTTACCCATGGCCCTACCTCTAACCCTGCTGTCCCTTTCTCTTACCCTTATTTTCCACTCCAACTTCACACCAAGCCCCATCTCCAGTAATTATGTTCTTGAGTTTTCGCCAAACTGTAACTGTCACTTACAATGCATTATCGAATGCAGAACTGCTTTAAGCACTTAGAAGTGTGGAAGGTAGCTGTGAAAGGTAAGGTTAACTCCATGATAGTGTGTTTCCCTGTGTACAGCCAAGCGAAAGTATAACATCTCAGGGTAGGGAAAGGATCATTTCTTTTCAGTATTGTGTAGCCTGCATTTCTACCTAAAGTCACCAGGACAGTCTGTAGTCTCTTGGGCTCTGGAGAATGTAGAGCCCTTTCCCTCCAGCACCCTGTCAGAGCCCTATGTAGCCCTGGAGGAAAGCTTGTCCCTGGGTGATGGATGAAGGAACCAGTACTCAGGTACTTTCTGGCTAACTCCATATCACCAAATAGACTCAGAGTTTGGATGTAAACTCAGAGTTTGGAGTCTCAGGTTGACTCCACATCCAGACTATTTTCTACTGGAAGGCTATACTAAAGTCTCTTTCTTTCTCTCTCTCTCTCTCTCTCTCTCTCTCTCTCTCTCTCTCTCTCTCTTTCTTTCTTTCTTTCTTTCTTTCTTTTTCTGGAACCAGGGATTGAACTCAGGTCTTTGCACTTGCCAGACAAGCACTTATTCTACTGAGCTATCTCCCAAGGCCCCTAGGACCTCTTTCTTATATCTGTGTTAAAGGCTAGGATGCTTGAGTCCTGTATTTTAGAAAGACTGGAAACCTGTGTGTCACCTGCTAGTGGGGTACTGAAGAAGGTACCAAGCCACAGTCCCTCAGAGGGAATGACCAACTGAAGGCCGAACATGTCACATAGGCAGATGGGAGATGCCAGGCCATTCTGGACTCTGAGAAGCCCATCAGCCCTTCCTCTAAGCAGCAGAATAAGCCCTGTGTTGAGTACCCTGCCACCAGTCCTATGGGCCAACTCAAGGCAGGTGCATCTTGAGGCCTTTAAAGTCACAGAAAGTAAAAAATTCAGTACCTAGTTTGCTGCCAATCCTGTCTGATTCTGTCTATCAGTAAGCCTGAAATGTTGCATGGGTCCGAAGTGGAGCCAGTCCTGATCCCAAAGCCCCAGCAGTGCCACAGTAGGGAGACTAAGAGCAAGACAGAGTTCGCAAGCTTTTCTTCCCCTGAAGTGAATATCTCTCTCCTGGAAGTGCGCTGGGAGCTCTTGAGACAGGGCGGGCTGAGGGGCTAAAGAACCTCTCAGGGCTTCTGTTGAAGGCAAGGAGAGCACATGTCCCCAGCCCTTGTCCTCAGCGCCTGGCCTGCCTGGACTTAACCGAAGGAGATAGAGCAAGAAGGCAGGAAGAGTGCTGCAAAAATGAGGGTTCCTTTGTTCCCCCTGCGCTCCTGTTGAGCTGAAAACATCAAAAGCAATCCACGTTCCCTGTATGGGAGAAGGGCCAGCACTCTGCTCCACTTGTCACCCAGTGATGCCCTTGGTTGGTAGCCGATGTCTGGGCCTGAGGCAGCCGTTCCAGCCATGGTGACTTATTGAGTCCTAGGACAGGACTTGGGGTCACCGGACTTCTCCTTTCAAGGGAACAGTAGGATCTTAGGGCTGTTCCAAGCCCTCCTGGAATTCCCACACTGCTCAGAACCCTTCCACCCACTGTATCTGAGGTCCCTGTGGCAGTGCTCTGTGGGACCACTGCCTCCCTGTTCACCATCTGGTAAATTCATGGGCCTCAGGGTAGCCAGAGGTGGTGTGGGGAGCAAGGTCCCTCACAGACTATGGTCACTAGGTAGGACCTAAAGCAGTGACAGACTATGTAGATGTCAACTCCTCACCAAGCAACTGGTCACTGAGTATTGCCCTTCGCACCCGAGAGACTGTCCTAGAGCATGGGCTTGGCAGTTGTCAGTCCCTTCTGCAGAAGAGATTTCAGGGGGCAGGCCTAATTTACCCCAGCTTAGGAATCTGTTGGGGCGTGGGAGTGCTGGCCCGCTGTGTCTGACAGGTTCCTCAGAACCTAAGGGACATGGACTGTTCCAGGAGCTTTACTTTAGGAAGCAGCTTGTGTGGCTTTGGAGCCTGGCAAAGCTGATGTGCACAAGCAGACTCGCTCTTTCTCAGGAAAACCTCAGGGTTTAATTTTTAGGCTTTCCACTAATTAGATGAGGCACACCACAATCTCCTTTGATCAAGGACAGTTGCTGGCGAATGTTACCTTTTAAAAATGGCTTCTCAGCCACACCTGAATTAGTGTTTGACCAAGTCACTAGGGAATGCAGCATAGTCAGGATGACACAGACACTGACCACCATGCCTGATGCCACATGGACCTATAGTGTGCAGGGCCCTCTCCAGGTAGATCTTTACTTTGCTGTGTCCCTGAGTGTCCAGGTCACTTACACTGCAGGGGCTCAGTCTACCTGGGCAGGAAGCAGAAGAGTGGCCATGGTCAGACTTGGAGGTGCCCAGAGACCCGACCGGCTCTGTGGCTGCAGAGTCTGTATTCAGTGTTCCACACACAGCCGAATGGTGCAGAGGAAGGAAGAGCTCACCATCTATCATGGAGCTGGGGCACCTCACCAGCTGGCTCAGAAGTGGTCCGGATGGCAGATAGCTTTGCTGACCTGCTGTGCCCCTCACATGCTGGGCCCAGCCCCCCACAGTGTGTGTTTACTCTGCCTTCTTCCAGGGTCCACAAGGGGGCACCTGGGCCAGGTCAGCCTGTCAGGGAACTGGGGTGGAGGCTGATTAGCTGCAAAGGGGCTCCAGAGATAGATGCTGCCATGGTGAGCCCACCACCTCCAGATGGCTCTGTCCTGGGCTTCGGAGCAGGCCTCTTCTGCGGCATCCTGGAGCCCTGTGCAGGGGAATTCACATACAGCCGCAGCTGGTTTGGCAGGGCTACGAGGGCCATGACTGGGTGTCGCGGCACTTTGGCAGACACCTCTCAGGTGTGGGTGTGGGTGTGGGTGTGGGAGAGACACACTCTGTGACATGAGGTGTGGCCAGATCACACCACCTCCTTCCCCATAGGGCTCCAATCCTGGGCAGCGACCCTCTGCCTGTCCCTGTCTGTCTACCTGTTGCCCACAGAGGAAGGCCAAGAGCATTGGGCAGTGGCAGTGGTGGTGGAGGCACCTGCTTCCCAAGCCAGTGATGTAACACTATAAAACCTCAGCCTCGACGTGCTTACGAGCTCCTGAAATGAAATACAAGTGGTAAAATGAGATCTCTTGTCCCTAGACTCACACTTTTGTGAAAAATAATAAAAGCAAAGCAGGAGAGATGGGGAGAGAAGCAGGGAGGCCTCACAGGTCTGGCTCAGCACCTCTACATCAGCTGCGTTCTGCAGACACAAACCTAACAGGGACAGCACAGTGCAGACCCAAGCTGAGCTTCGCCCCATTCTCTGTGGCCTTGGGCGCAGGCACCTGGAGCCTTCCTTCAGGACTCAGGGCTGGGAGTGGGGGTAGGGGTTCTATAGCGAGCCCCTGGCTGCAGGCTTCAGTGTGCCAGCATGGTTCTGAGGCCCAGCCCCTGCAGGCAGCAAGATCAGCCACAGGTCAGTAAACTGTCCTCCCTTGCAGGAGATGGGGCCACTGTACTACCTCTGCTCCTGGCCCTGGGAAGGCCATAGGGTGGCAGTGGGTGCCACCTTTTTCTTTCCGAGGAGGATGGTGACTCCCTGCAGGTGGAGCTAAATAAATGCATGCACAGCACTGTGGGTCCTGATCAGACCCAGCCTGAGCCACCCACAGCTGTGAACTCAGCCGTTCTACTGCATGAAACATGGCCTGGTGATTCTTCAAATGGGCTCCCAGGAGGAGCCCCTGGAAGCTAGTTCATGGTGGCTATTCTCAGGCCCAGTTCCTTCTGAATCTGAGGAGACTTGGGGGAGGCCCTGAAGGCTCATGTTTAGGGTTTATTTGCTTATTGATTTATCTATTTGTCTATTTATTTATATTTTTAAGACAGGGTCTACTGGGTCTCACTATGTAGATCAGGCTCAATGATTGTCCTGTTTTCAGCCTCGCAAAGCACTGGGATTACACCATGCCAAGTGTCA
>PVKN010012433.1:9495-20871 GCA_004027915.1 Capromys pilorides
ATAAAAAAAAAAAAAAAAAGAAGAAGAAGAAGAAAAAGAAGATCTGACACCCTAGGAAAGTAGAAAAAATAGATAAAATTAAAATCAATTGTTCATCTCACTAGATTTTTTTCCCCTAAATTCATGCCTTGTTTGAAAATATGTGTGTGTATAAAAATAGCACAAAGCTGGGGTTATATTTTTGGGCTCTGCTTTTTTTTTTTTTTCTCTTTAACTACATTTTAAAGGCTCATGTTTTCGCATATGATTACTTGCATAAGTGCTTTTATTGCACATTTGATTCTATGAAGCATTGCATGTGGCATATTTGACCTTTCCCCACTCCTGGGCGTAGATCATGGGCAGCTGCTGGCAGTCCTAGGTCCTCATACTTGAGTCATCTTGGAGGAGTGTTTTCCTATGCTTTTAGGACGGGGATTGCTGGATCAGAGGTGACAGGCTTAGCTAACCATTTTGTAAATGGCCAAGAGAGGCGGTACAGAGCTCTCATGTGGCATAGGTACCACTCCTGGAGGCCATCCGTGAAACACAGAGTTGGCCAGTGAGCAGGGCCTGTGCTGGAGCTCGCATGGCTCTCAGTGCCCGTGGCTGCCTGTCTCTCAGAGTATGGTGTAAAGTTAGGCTCTGCCTTGTTCCTTCTGCCTCTGAGGAGGGTGCAAGGTGCTGCTAGAGAGGTCTCCCCCATATCTAGGCACACAACATGACTGCTGGAACCATGAGGGCCAGCAGAGCCCCCTTTGGCCCTGAGTCCAAAAGAACACACAGGCATAGAAAAACCTGAGCCAGAACTGAGACCTCTCACAGAAGGAAGTTCTCAATAGCACTTCCAGTCCTCACCATAGACACTGTGGTTCTTTGTCCTAAGGCTGGGACAGGCTCAGCAAGGACAGACCATCTCAGTGTGCAAAATAAGAGTGTGGAGGTAGACTCCATGTCTGTTTCAAAGATAGAAATAGGATTCTCTTTATTTAACAAATATTTACTTAGTGCTTACTAGACACCGGGCACTGGTCCAGGTGTTTCTAATGAGTCTAGGTCACTCATTTGTCCCAGTAATTCCAGGAGGCAGAGGCTGAAGTTCACCATCTTATATAGATGAGTAGACTAAGAAGCAGACATTGGGTAACCAGACTTAAACCTGGGTGATCTCGTTCCAGATTCCAACCAGTGCACACTGATGCTATGCTCTTCACAATGAGAGTTGTTCTAAAATGTATTTTTCTAGGGCCTGGGGAGATAACTCAGTGGCATAAAGTGCCTGCCTGACAAGCATAAGCTCCTGAGTTCAATCCCTGGCACTGCAAAAGAAAGAAAGAAAGAAAGAAAGAAAGAAAGAAAGAAAGAAAGAAAGAAAGAAAGAAAGAAAGAAAGAAAGAAAACAAAAGAAAATTTATTTTTTGTAAACTGGTAGAGCACATCCATAGTGTATGGGAGACCCTGGATTCAGAAACTGGAACAGGAGAAATCCAAAATCGTTCACTGCACCAGAATGACTTAGACTGAGAAAATAACCTTAGACTGGCCAAGTGCAGGCACCTGGGAATGGCTGGCATCCTGTCCCCAAGGCTGAGCTCCATCTACCATTCACTTAAGTGAAGTCCACAGCACCTTACCTCTTAGAGCAGTCCAGATGGGCTATGACCTCAGCAGGGCCTGCTGCCTACCTAGCTGAATCTTCAAAAGCAAATAGAAAGAAAAAAAAGAAATCTCCAGATGAGAAATACTGGTGCACAGGCATTTTCCTTTTCTGCCAGTAAATAGGGAAGTAGGTCCCTCTCCCATGCCCACTCCCTGAGCTCCCTGGGGCTGCTGCTCTCTGTGCCAGGCAGCATTAAATGCTGATGGCTAGTGCTCCATTCAGCCTCTTTTCTGACAAGGATTTTCTAACACTAGCTCTAAGCTGAAAGACACACAAAGAGGAAGTGTGGAAGGCTTCTCCAAAGGGAAGAGAGAACAAGAGATGGAGGGAAAGGAAGGAGTGGGGAAAAGGAATAGAGGGGGAAATGAAGACAATAAAGCTTTTGCAAGTGAGAAGAAGACCAAGAGCACAGGAGGGTTCAAGTTTTAGCCTCGTGTATCAAACTTAGTGACTGAGTGGCACCCTGTCTCAGAAAGTAAACATAAAGAGGCTAAAGATGTCACTTAGTGCAAAGGTCTTGGGTACAACGTTCAGTGCCACACACAAAGGAGGAGGGAGAGGAGCAGGAAGGATCTGAGGAGGAAAACAGGGAAGAGGAAAAAATAGTTCTAAGAGAGAGGCAGGTTTGGAGGAAAGGGGAGAACAGGTGATGAATGGTGAGTCCAGGAAAGAGCCCTCAAGCTGCCAGTGGCAGAGGACATTAGAGTGCCTTTAAAAAGCTCTGTCATTACCTCTTCTAAAACATCACACACACACACACACACACACACACACACACACTCCTAAGAGGAAAGGCTTGTACTTTGGGGACCCTCTCTTCTTATCTGAGCCCCACACCTGGCTGTGGCACACATGTGTCAGGTAGTTTGCACAGAAGTCCTACAAGAATATAGAAACAGCTTTTTTAGCTCACAACTTGCCCCCTGGAGAGAAGACACAGACCAGACAGGGTTCAAAGTGTACTTAGAAGCATGTGTGATATGTGACAGCTGGTGGCTTCGGGACAGACACAGATCTGTGGCTTTCTAAGCCAGAGTCACAGCCAAAAGAGCAGCGGTCCCTGAGCTCAGAACCAGAGGCTGATGTGGGGCTGTAGCCTCAGGATTGGGAAATGCACTGCAACCAGGATGAGTAGTCGTGTATTTCATGGTTTTCAAATGAATGTGGCAAGCCCTCTTTGAAGGGGCAGCTATGGAATAAAAACAAAGTCTTCCGCAGCAGAAAATGTGATTGGAAGTTGCACTGTATCATTCCTAAGACAGGCTGCCAAGGCAGAGTTTGAGACATTCAATTGTGAGATAGAACAGGAGGAAATATTTGTAAACCATGTGTCTGACAAGAGCCTTGAGAAGACTATGTAAAGAACTCTTACAAGTCAACAACTAAAAGACATAACAGCCAAAAAAAAGGCCAAGGATTTCACTACATAGTTCTCCACAGAAGGTGTAAAATAGCCAATAAGCAGATGAAAAGATGTGTGCCATTGTTATCTGTGCAGGAGCAGCAGACCACACACAGGGACACACCACGGGCCCAGGTATAGAGGCACACTAGCATGGCTATAGTCACACAAACAGCACAAGGTTGGAGAGGATATGGAGGAACTGGAACTCTCACACATTACTGATGGGAGTGCAAAATGTAATCACTCTGGAAACTAGTTTGGAAAGTCCTCACAAAGTAAACACAGTTACCATATGACCCAATGGCTCTGCTCCCAGATACATGCTCCAGAGAACTAAAAAATACATCCACACAAAAACATGCACTCATAATAGGCAGAAGATGGAAATACCTATGGCCATCAAGTGATAAACATATACAGAAAATGTGATCTGTCAATGCAGTGGAATATTATTTGGTCCAACAAAAGGAATAAAGATGTGATATACACTACAAGAAAATGGCCCTTGTCCTAAGGAACAGATTAAAAAGAGCCAGTCACAAAACACCAATTATGTCATATGACTCAATCTTAGTATGTTACTCTGTGGAGAATAGAGACCTGTATTGAGACAGAAAGTAGACTCGTGGTTGCCTGGGGCTTGGGAGGAAGTTGAGGGAAAATGGTAGTCAATACCAAATTGCTTTATGGAGTGGTGAAAATATCCTAAAACTGGTGACATTTGCATATCATTGTGCATATATTAAAACTGTAAGCTGTATAATTTAAAAGAAGTGACTCATCTACCAGCTAGTTCTCAATAAAGGTGTTTTTATACTTGATCTTTGCCCAAAGGCCAACAAGCAAAATTAAAGCTTTTTTTAAAAAATTTAAATAAAATTATTTTTTAAAAAATTTCTGGGAGGGGCTGGGGAGATAGCTCCGTGGCACAAGTGCCTGCCTGGCAAGTACAAGGTCATGAGTTTGAACCCCGGTCCCACAAAAAATTAAAAATAAATAAATAAATAGTAAGTTTCTGGGGACGCTGTATACAGGAAGAAAGGAATTCTGTGAAATGAAATTGTGTTGTTTCTCCTCAGCACTGACAGCATATGGCATGATGTAGAGTCCAGACAGGTGAACTGCACACAGATTATAGCAACGGAGTGCAAGTTTACCACAGCCAACCTTTCCGGGGGCTTCCCCAAGGACTTCAATGTCTCCCTGCGTGTACGTGCAGAGCTGGGACACCGTGCATCTGCCTGGGCAACTGCGCCATGGTTTCAGCACTTTCGAAATGGTAAGAAGATATGGGATTAAGACTTCATTTATAATTTCTTGTTTATTTTTGTCTTTTTGAGATGGGGTTTCACTATGCGTTTTGGGATGGCCTTGAACTCACTCTGTAGCTGAGGCTGGCCTTGAACTCACATTGATCCTCCTGCCTCAGCCTGCCCAGGGCTGGGATTATGGGTGGTATTTGCATTTTAAAAGAGAATGATAAAGGATAATAATGATGGGAACCTCATGGATGGTTAGGATGATACTGTTTTGTGTACTTAATGCAATAAAAAGGTGGGGAAAAGCACTTTTATGTTAAAAGTACATACTGAAGTATTTGCAGATGAAATGATGGGATGGCTGAGATTCACTCAAAATAATCCAGCGAATAGGAGTGGCAAGAGCAAAATACATGGACATAAAGAACATAGGCTACAAGTTGACAAATCAACAAAGTTGTGTGAGAAGGTTTCGTTATGATCATCTCTGCTTCCCATATGTTTCACATGTTTTGTAGTAAAAAGTACAACAAGAATGATGGTTTGTGCTGGGAGACATAAGCAGCAGAAAGAGAAAAGACAGAGAAGTCCCTGCTGACTGGTCATCTACTATATTTGTTTCTTTTGAAAGAGGATCTCACTGTGTAGTTCAGGGTGGACTTGAGCTTACCGTGTAGCCCAGGCTGGCCTTGTTATCCTCCTGCCTCATCCTCCCAGGTGCTGGGATCACAATGTGTACCACCATCCTCAGCAGTGTGCACCTACTATGTATGGGTGCAAGATTTGTTCTTGAGTGGAAAACCAGCATACATTTGATCTGTAAAGTATCACCTAAGCAAGAATGAGGAGCTAAAAAAAAGATAGTTACTACCACTGCCCAGGGGACAAGAGATGGTGACAGAAGGGGACCAATGGACTAGTGCCAGCCAGCTGCCCTCCCTTATCCTTCCACTCTGAGGTGCTCAGCAATGTTCTTGGTTGGCTCCTGGCTGGCCTGGCATTCTCTGCCCTAATTTTTAAGTTTAAAGCAAAAGTGTCCTAAAATCTTGCAGACTATCTTACTCTTTTTGTGAGGGGTTGAACCCAGGGCCTTCACACTCAGCTCTATTCTTGACCCTTTTTCTTATATTGAGACAGGATCTTGCTAAATTGCCCAGACTAGCCTCAAACTCACAGCTATCCTCCTGCCTCCACCTCCCAAAGTGCTGGGACTACAGGTGTGCACCACCACAGCTGGCTTTTAGCCACTTTTCATAGGGTTGGGATCAAAAGCTATGCGTTGAATGTGGTGGTGCATACCTGTAATCCCTGCATTTGGGAGGCTGAGGCAGGAGGATAATAAGCCCAGCATGGGCTACACACTGAGTTCAAGGCCAGCCTGCACTACATAGCAAAACCGTGTCTCAAAAAGAAAAAGAAAGCAACATAAGAAGAGGAAGAGAACCTGTATCAAGATTACTAAGTGGAGGGACAGGACAGTGGTTGGAGGGGGCTTTACTGTCTCATGCACCTGGGTTTGTATTTCCAATACAGTCACTTGCTGACTGTGTTACTCTGGGTAAGGAATAAAGAGTATCACTCTAGACTTCAGCTCCCTCGTCTATGAAATGGGGTAACTGTATAGTGCCTACACAGATCCTGTGTGAATATACAAAGAACACTGAAAGCTACTGCCATTGATACCCAGTGTCCCATCCCTGGGTGGCATACTGCCCAGCCTGGGGGTAGGGGGAGCTAATCAGGCAGATCAGATCCAGACTTGGCTAGTCTTTAGAAGAGGGCCTGTGGGCACTGTCCTCTCAGCCACAGCAATGAGACATGGTTGGTGCATCCCAAGGAGGCGGGGAGCTTCAGCTAGCAGCAGCTGTAAAGCAGCCATGTTGCCATGCTTTGGCTGCCTTGCTGTGCCCAGTGAAGCTGAAGAATGTCTGTGAACAGTCCCAAAGAAAGAGCTCTTTGTCACCAGCAGCCTGGCCTTGAACTTTAGTTCAAGTGGGCCAGGCCGGGTCCTGGCTCTGCCCTCTGCCTCATCTGGGCCTAGCTCCTCCCTAACCACCTAGCCCTTCTCCACACCTGCAAGCAGGGGTGGAAGAGAAAGCCAGCCCTCCTCGGGTGAACACCCAGTGACTCCTCGATGGGCTTCTCTCCTGGTGTAAGATGTGTTCTGCTTAGGGGACTTGAAGGATGCAGCTTGTACTTTGCTTGATTTTGAGTTTGTGGTGTGTGTGTGTGTGTGTGTTTGATACATAGCCTCCTTATGTAGTCCAGGCTGGTCTTAAACTCACTGTGTAGCCCAAGCTTGCCTCCACCTCAGCCATCCAAGTGCCAGGACTATAGATGTGAGCCACCACACCCAGCTCTATAACCTCTAGTTTGATCTGAATTCCTGGAATTAATTTCACAATAATATGCTTGCTTGATAAACACAACCACCTTTTGTTTATAGAATATCATCAGTCACAGTGCTTAACTGTCCTATGAATTACATGAAAACCTGTAACAGATTCACAATGGTAGCATTTCTGTTATCATGACCAACCTGACTGTTACAAGAAGCTAGGAGACAAACATGCTTAAAATAGTAAACATAAGCCAGACGTAGGGGCACATGTATAGTCCCAGGAACCTGGGAGGATAAGGCGGGAGAGTCACGTGAGCCCAGGAGTTCGGCAGAACCCTGGACAACATACTGCAACTTTGCCTCAAACTACTTGTTGCTTTTCTTTGCTTTTTCTTTATTTTTTGTTTTCCTCTTCTTTTGTACCTGGAGTTACACTCAAGACCTCATATTTGTCAGGCAGGTGCTGTTCCTATGAGCTATACCCTTGGCCCCTGTCTCAAAATAAAAAAATTACTAAATACCACTTTTGCTCACTTCTGTTGGAACTTCATGATAGATGTAGGGTAACTAACTCTTTTTTTTTTTTTTTTAAGTTTATTTTATTTTCTTCAACCACATTACATATTTGTTTGTGTTATGGCCGGCTCAGCCTTCCCTGGGCGGTGGGGGGCGGCGCAGCACGTAGGGCCTGGGATTGAGCCGCTGTCCCTGCGCGGTGGCCTAAACTTGCCGACACACGCGCTTTACACCGCTAAGCCATCTCACCAGCCCCAGGGTAACTAACTCTTTCCCCCTCTAACCCTTGCTTAACCCTCCAGCTCTGTTTCTCCAATACTGTAGTCATGATAAAGGTGTCAGAATCATGACCTACCAGGATTAAACAAGCCCTGATGGGGAGCCAGTATCTTGGCTGGAATACTATTGAAGACATGGTTGGAGGCCATGGCTTTGAGATTTGTGGAGTGCAGTGATTCTCGTGACTGGGAAGAAAACAACTTGTGTGGAGTTCCCAATATGACCTCGCCTCCCTGGACTGAGCCACCCACAGAGGTCAGAGGGCCCTGCCCTGGGCCAGGCGGAACAGTGTGAGGACTCCACCTTCCACTTGGAGGTTTACTTCTAAGTGTGTCTCACACCCAGAGCAGCCCCTCAGAGGCTTATGCGTCAAGGTTCAACCTCAGTTCCTATGAAGATAAGCACATGTGTACACACTGCGTGGACTGGGTATATACTCTGTAATGTGCAGTCACACAGGTGTGTCTGTATATGTTACATGGAGCTTTTTGTACTCCCATTTCAGTTACCATCGGGCCTCCAGAAAACGTTATGGTGACCCCAGGAGGCGGCTCCCTCTTCATCACATTCTCTGCTCCCTTTGACACCGGCAGCTCCACGGAGGCCTCTTTTTCCTATTATGTTCATTACTGGGAAAAAGGTGGAACCCAACAGGCAAGCACATTTTGCTTCTTTGTTTTTACTTTATTTCTTCTGAGTTTCTGATTTAGGAGAAGAAAGAACACTAAGGTAAGCCAGGGAGTCTCTTGGAGGCTGAGCCCAGAGCATATTGGAATTCCCTCCTGAGATCCCCCAGGGGAGCTCACAGGCCCCTCCCTCATGACACCCATCCTGCTGTTGGGGTGCAGACATTGCCAAGGAAGCCTTTGCCACCCCTACACTTTGGAGGAGTCTTAGTGGCTCCATATCTGTTCAGACTACATAGTTAAGCCTTGCAGACTGCCATAGTCTTGGAATTCCACTCCATTGTAGTTAGCATCAAGCTCCAAAAGACACCCAGGGGACCCAGGAGAGGGCTTCTCTTTTTTTCCACTCTCCTCCCTCTTTGATGGCCACATTTCATGGTGGGAAAAAAAAAAAACAAAGACTGCACAACTACAGCTTGCAGCATTTAACTAAGCACCTGGTTTGAAGTAGACAAGGAGGGCATATGTGAAACCTACCCAGAGAAGCAGGGCATCAGGAGGTGGGGCCCTCTGAGAGGACCTGGCACATGTAGGGACTACAGGTGCCCAGAAAACCCACTCTTCTGAGGTGTGTGACAGGCAGGAAGGTTGGCAAAAGTCAAAAGGGTCTGGTTACCCTGGACAGTTGGAGTCCAGCCATCTCCTGATGACAGATCCCTAGGTCATTTTGACCAAAACTGTACAAGGAGTCAGCTCAGTTGAGTTAAGGCAAGAAGCAGGTGGGGTGAAAGGGACATTATTTCCCCAAGTATTTTTTCCCTGTTGACCCACTCAGGATATCAAGATCAGATTAATCATAAAGGGCCAGGAGACAGCTCAGTCGCATAAGCACCTGCCAGGCATGTGTAAGGTTCCAAGTTCAATCTCTGGTACTAAAAAAAAAAAAAAAAAAAAAAGATTAACCATAAAGTACAAGACTCTCATCTTAAAAGAGAACATTTTACCCCAAAAATTGGGATTTGATGAATTAGAGATGCTACTAGGGCCTGTAGGCCCTAAAGCTAGCAGCATGTTTTATCACTTTGTTCATCAGTTTTCACAAAATGTGTCCCCTGTAAGGCAGTGATTCTCAAAATAGGGTTTTGTTGTTCTTTGGTTGACATAGTCACTGAATTAGAGGAAGTACAGAGAAAGCCGAAAGTGGCTTGGGCCTGCCTGGCTAGGTTATTCTCACCTGTGCTGTTTGTCTCTGTAGGTTAAAAAAGGCCCTGTCACAAGCAACTCGGTTTTGCTGAATAACTTGAAGCCGTTAAGAATGTATTGTTTACAAGTCCAGGCGCAGCTGCGTTGGGAAATTCAAAAGATTGAGAAGACTGGGAATTTCAGCAACACACTCTGCTCTGAAACAACAGCGGATGGTAACACACCTTTCTGGTGTCCTTTAGGAGCCAGGGAAAGAGTACTCCTACCGTAGTGGGGAAATATTTATGAACTGAGAGGTGGTGGGGACAGAGAAGACTCAGAAAGGAGGGGAGGAGAAAGCACCTAACTATGGGTATAAGGAGTGGGGCTGAGACCTGTAGAGGCCAGGGCTGCAAAACAGCTGGCATGTGCATTGTTTTAATACAGGACCAGAGACAAGTTACAGGCTGTGTATCCTTATCTGAAATGCTTGGGACCAGCTGGAGATTCCAAATCTTTTCATATTGTAGAATAGTTTTAAACTTGGCATAGTAGTGCACTCTTGGGAGACTGAGGTAGGAGGATCACTAAGTTCAAGAGTTCAAGGCCAGCCTGGGCTACATAGGGAGATCCTATCTTAAAAAAAAACAAGTCAAACCAAATAAAAACACTAATATTTATCTATATGTAAGGAGATTCCTTGGGATTGGGACCTAATTTTTTTTTTTTTTGGTGGTACCAGGGATTGAACTCAGGACCGCGTACTTGTCAGGCAGGTATTTGTGCTACTGAGCTATCTCCCTGACACTGAGACCTAAATTTTTAAATTTTTTTAAAAATCTTTTTGACACAGGGCGTTATTATGCAGTTTAGGCTAGCCTTGAACTCACTTGGTAGCCCAGGCTAGACTTCAACTTTCAGCCATTCCCCGGCCTCAGCCTCACAAGTGCTGGGATTACAGGTATGTGCCACCATGCCCAGCCATGACTTAAATCTATACACTAAGTTCATGTATTTTTCAGACACATCTTATACCACTGATGGCTAACCTTTTAGAAAACAAGTGCCCAAAGTATAACCCAAAAGCCACTTATTTATCGCAAAGGACCAACACTACAATTAAGCCTGAATACTGATGTTTTTGCTTAGAAAAAACTCATACATCTTTTCTCTGAAAAACCACAATAAGCTGGGCATGGTGACACATGCCTGTATGAGGCAGTAGGTTCAAGGTGAGTATGAAGCTAGCCTGGACTACACAGAAAGACCCTGTCTCAAAAAAGAAAACCACAGAAAGACTCACGCATGTAATCTCCATCATAGCCTGAAGGGAATTCTACATGGTATTTTCAGGGCACTTGGATCTCTGATGGTGACCCATCAGAGGAAATCAGGTGTGAAATTTTCCACTTGTGGACATCATGCTGATGATGGATAAGTTTCTAATTTTGGAACATTTCAGACCAGATTGTTTTGAATTAGAGGTGCTCTACCTGTATTAATACTAAGGCAGGGCTGGGTGTGGTGGCATCACACACATTTGTAAGCCCAGCACTTGAGAGGCTGAGGCAGGAGGATGGCTGCAAGTTTGAGGCCAGCCTGGGCCACATAGTAAGTTTGAAGCCAGCCTGAGCTGCATAGTGAAACCCTGTCTCAAAGAAAAAAAAAAGCAGAGGGCAGGGCAGGGGGAAGGGGCAGATCATGCTCATGGAATAGGAGTGTCATTTGAGCAGTGACAGGTGAGGACTGAACCAGCCATTTGTATCATGGGAGTTGTACTCACTGTGATATCACCTTCCAGCCTCCACCAGGCTGCAACAGATCATCCTGATCTCGGTGGGAACCTTTGCGCTGCTGCTGGTACTGACCGGGGGCTGTTTCTTCCTGGTCCTGAGATACCAAGGGCTGATCAAGTATTGGTTTCACACTCCACCAAGGATCCCGTCACAAATAGAAGAGGTATGTGCATGTCCCCTGAGACTGCAGAAGGCACAGGGCCTGAAGCCCAGAGATTTGAGTTAAAGTGTCACAGAGTTGCCAGCTGTGAGGGCACATGCCTGTATTGCCACACTCAGAGGCTGAGCCAGGAAGGTCACCGAGAGTTTGAGAGAGAGAGAGAGAGAGAGAGA
>PVKN010012434.1:0-20759 GCA_004027915.1 Capromys pilorides
GAGATGAGTAAAGCTGACTTTCCATCAGGAAAGCCATTGTGACAAGCTTCTCCAAAAGGCTGAGCAGTCCACCATCTTCCCCTCCCGAGCCAGGAAGCCATACTCAGCCTCCAGAGGGGACCAGAGCTCCCCCCAAAAAATGAACCATAGCATTCTCGGAGACAGCAAGGTCCTGAGTTCCTCCTCAAATGAGAACAGCCAAGTTCATCAGGAAAGCCAGCATGACAAGGTCCCCCAGCAGAATAGCTAAGAAAACGAACAGCTTCCAACAGCTCCGACAGATTCTCCAGTTTCCCCAATAGCCTCCACCAGCTCTTCTCCAGTTCTACCTCTTGTGCTGCTGGCAACAGTCCTTAGGTGGGACCTGCTGTGCCCAGAACCATGCTAATTTAGTACAGCTGGGTGTAACAAGTTGACCTTGAGTTGACAAGCCACTACAGGCTATCCTGATCCCAAGTGGGCCTGCTCCAGGAACAGGTTAGTACATAAATGACCAATCACAGGAAAAGTCTGAAAGTCAGTGATAGAATTGATAAACTAGAGCCACACACTGGAAATTAAGCATGAAGAGAAAATAAAGAGAACACTCATCACTGGGCTTGGGTGCTCACAGTCATAGTGGGTAAATAAATAAAGTTCAAAACCAAAAGACAACGCCCCAGGGGAGAGAATATGGTGGGAATGCAAAGGCTCCTGCAGCTCACTGCAGCATTCTCTTGCATGTTGAGCTCTCAGGGCCCCATGGCCTGTCCCACTCTAGGTTTCCTGCAGAATCCCTTCCCTCCCCCATGCCACCCCAGCCCTGGCCTAATGCTTGGCAGTCTTTGTGAGGTAGTAGATTCATAAATGCTTGTTCATTCTTGGGTTAATACTCAAAGAGTCCACTTGTAGGTTTGGTTTATTTCACTCATGAGTATATCTTCAAGATACATCCACTTATATATGAAGTCTTCTAGTTTCTCATTCTTTATAGCTGAGTAATATTCCATTGCATAAAAATACATCTTTTTTAACCATTCTTCAGATGATGGGCATTTTGGTTGTTTCCAAGATTTGGCTATTACAAATTGTACTGCTATAAACATAGGTGCACAGATATCACCATGATATGATGTTTTTCATTCTTCTGGGAAAATTCCCAGTAGGAGGATAGCTGGATTGAATGGAATTTCCAGTTCTAGGGACTAGCAATGTATAGTGTGCATAAGGAGAGTCACCTATAGAGAAAATATTCTCTCAGGCTTTCACAGAGAGCAAACCAGTCAAGCAATGGCTGTGACTCATCCAGAGAGCTAACACTGACAATAGTCCTGCAAAGCACAGTACATGATTTCAAGGTAAATTCTAAGGGGATTTGACTGACCTTGGGAGATACAAAAGTTCCATGTTTTTTTATACAGGTCTTGCTTTAACTTGCCCTTAACCACCCAGCAGAAAAGTTTAACCATGAGGCATAAAACATAAAGCTAGATTAGTATGCTGAGCTGTAAAAGGCTTAAATCAACAGCTTCTGACATTGCCACTTCTGCCAATAACCCACTGCAATTATGGAATATGCGACTATGTATATAACTACTTTCTCTTAGTTCAATGAGAAGAAATTTTTGTACCAATAATGATTAGAAAAATTATCATGTCTACATCCTGTGCCCTGAATAACTACTATGAGAACAAAAATATGCATTGTATCAATTATTGATAAGGTACTACTAATGTGTTTTGAAACTGTTGCATTGTTATTTCTTATTAAAAGTAATGTTTAAAAAAATTCAAGGAGTTCTTATCCTGAAAACACACATGCACTTCCCTCCAGCGACCCAGCCAGCCCCACCTCCAAGACTGTAGGGAGCTCCGCCTCCTCAGCAAGGACACCTGCACCCCATGAACTCAGCCTCTCCTGCTTTCATGGTCAGTTCCAAGTCACAGCCAGGCTAAGAGCTTCTCTGTAAGCATTTCCACAGTGATTCTATTTAAACCAAGAGACCCATGCAATCATGATTTCCAGCTTCTTTTCTACTGATTATCAAGCCCCAGGAAAGGCCACAGAAATTGAATGCTACTGTGTGTCCCTTGGTCACGGTTCCTGTTGAGCTAAATCAGCCATAGGAGGGAGACAAATTGTCCAGTTTTCCTGGGTTAGTGCAATTTTAGCACCAAATTCACACATCCTTGGCAAGAGTGGGTCGCCTTGGCTCTGGAGGGATGGTATAGTAATCATACACACCAGCAGACAGACAGCAGGGGCACTGTCCAGCCTGCCCAGTCTTCCCAGCACATATTCAAATACCCCATGGCTTCTCCAGGAGCTGCCCTGCCTGGCTTCCCCATTATATTATGTTCATCTTCAGACTCTAGCAGAGGGCTGGGTGCAGTGTGTGTTCCAGAAGGAAATGCCAATTGCCCTACAAAATCTGTCCCTCCGCTGCTCCATGCTTTGCTCTTCTCGTCAGGGAAGGCTGAGTGGATTCATGTGGGCACCTAATTCTAACAGTGCAAACAACCAGGAATCCAAGCTGAGATCCAAGGGTCTGTTCCTGATTCTCTGACAACCATTCAGAATCAACTTGGTAAACCATTTCATCATAAGGGGTTCATGTATGAGAGTTTTCTAATGAGACAATTTGCATCAGTTTTCTAAGAAACTGAGAAGTCGAGTGTTTCCATGCATGAAATGACTTGGCACTCCACACAATGGAGCCCTGCTAAGAAGAAAAGAATGCTCCGGGAAGAGTAGAGAAGACAAGCAGAGGGCAGGAGGATAGGACAAGGGTGAAAAGTAGAAAGCAGCAAAGCAGGGGCCCACAGGATCACACCAGAGCCCAGGCACCTGGACTGTCAGTCAACTGTTGAGTTTGCAATAATCTTAAGTTTACAAGAAAAGATGTACAGGTAGCCAAAAACATTCACCCACCTTCCCCAATGTCATCGTGCCTTGTCTCTATACCTTTGATGAGCCTAAGAAAGCGTTTTGGGTTACTGTTGACTAAATTCCACTCTTCTTTGGGTGCACTAGCTTGCCTAATGTCCCTTTCCTGTTCGGAATCCACTGTTGGGAACCATAGTGCACAGAGGCCTTGCATCTCCTCAGGCTCTTCTGTTCTTCAGTACTTTCTCAGCCTTTCATCATTATCCATTACATTAACAATTTTAAGAGGTCCTGGCCAGGTATATTGTAGTGCAACCCTCAACTTGGACTTGGGAAAAAAATCATGTTTTCCTTGTGATTACATGAGGGCCATGGGTTCTGGAGAAAAATGTCATGGAAGTAAAGTGTCCCCCCTCATAACCCCATGCCCAGCCTCAGCCTCTCCATATGATGTCCCCAACTATGCTCACTCGGCCTCTTCACCAGGATAACATCTGCCAGTTCTCTGCTGTAAAGTAAAGCAGGATTCTCACAGTGTCTTCCTTTCCAACCCTTCTCGAGAAGCACTACTAGCAGCTTCTATATTTTACATTCATCCAGTTCCTGGAGGATGGCATTTGTCAAAGTTCTCCCATGGCCAGGTTGGAAATTGGAATGACATCATATAGCACTTACAGTTACCTCTTCTGTCCACAGCTGATGTGTTGCAACAGGTGGCAGGAACTGTTCTAAGAGAAAACTGTACCTCTTTGATTAAAGTTATCAAAGAAAGCTTATAAATGCCAAAAAAAAAAAGAAGTGTTCAAATTCACACCTATACTTCTCTGAGAATATGCACCTTCTGTCACCACATGAACAGCTGCTGTACAGGAGCGGATCTTGTTCAGCCATCTCTCCTGCTATGCCGGACTCTCTTTATTTCCCTCTTCATATTCTTGCTCTCAGCAAGTTTCCCTCCTTTAAATGACTCCTGCCATTTTTAAGTCTTTGTTGTGCTTGCTAGATGGTGTTCTCTCTGCTCTGACTTATTCAAAGAACAGAAGGCAGAGACAGTCTCCCCCCTCCAGTAGGAATGCAGAGGTTTCCTTTACACCGTACGAGTGTGTTCTCCAGATCCAGTAGGAGCACACTTGTTCTACTGTTGCCATGTGTAGGCTGACAAGAGACCAAATAATTCACAAGGTTGTCTGGTCACCACGTCCCATCCTCAGAACCCAAGAGGGCCATGGCCACGAAAAAAAAAAAAAATCTCTTCCAGCTATTTCTGCATTTATCCAGGGAAGGCATTTAAAGAGTCATCACACTCGATAGTTGGAGGGGACCTGTGAGCTCAGCTAGTTCAATATCTGGTTCTCATGTGGAAACTAAAACCTGAGGAGAGGATTCATCCAGGGTGCAAGCAGGTGACCATGGGACAGAGGCCTGCCAATCCAGGCCCCCACTCTGATAGACTTCCCATTTCACAGGTAACTATACCACAAAGAAAGATCTATTTCCTCCCCCAGGAATTGCTGCAAGTAGGTTAGGGTGTGAAAACTCCACCCAGGCACTTCTCCTACACATATAGTGTTGTGAATAACGTCTGATTTATTAAAAATGCTCAGAGCTCACCCAAGCAGACAAACCCAGATTGTAGCCAGCACCACTGTGAACAGCATACCCAGACCTGCTTCACATGTCAGACTGAGGCATCCTGACAGGAGCCCAGAACCCATGAACTAACACTGGCATGTGAGCCCTTCTGCTGAGAAGCAGCCGCTGCCTGGTGCACACATCCTAGAATGCAGAGCAGTGGCCCACTGCCTTAGCGCAACTCCCAGCAACCCATTGAAGCACTGGCACTAGGAGCAAGGCCAGCTGACCAGTCACCGAGGAGAAAGTGTCCCTCTCCCCAGACCCATCTGGGGTGATTGTGTCAGTGTGCTGACCACAGACAGCTGTCTGCATCTCCCCCCAGCTTTCCTGCTGCCTCTTGTATTCACCGAAATGGATGGGGAGCAGAACTCTAGAGACGACCAAGAAAAGTCGGATGGAGTCCATGAGTGACTCCAGAGTGTGCTCTGAGGGGTGACAACGAGCACTGTGTAGTGAGGGCTGAAGTCTTCCCTCTAGCCCTCCCAGGCTGAGGCCTCAGCAGCCACTACCGTGCCTCTCTTGCATTCTCAGCCTGGCTGTCTGCTCTGGGGAGCCGGTCTGAACTCACACATTGAAAACACCATTCTGAAACCCTTCAACTCCAGGAGGACTCAGTTCACCATCTGGGCCCAACCCTGGTGCTCCAGAAGTGATTAAGCCAACACCCCCCCCACCCCCATGCACTTGACACTCCTGGTTCCAACAGAAAGCCAGGGTACATGGTGACAGCAGCTGAGGGACACTCCGCACAGTTTTCTGTTAAAATCTGGGTGATGCGTGTAATTCCAACACTCTGGGATGTTTAGTAACTTAACAAGATTAAAAAACTTTAAAAAGGTGAGGATATAGGCCAGTACAAAAGGTTTGGGATTTTCTACAGTTACCCACCCATGCCAGTCCCCACAAAAAACCTCTGGTTCATGCAAAATCCCAGAGGCTCTTCATTACCATTGCAAGTTTAATATCTACTCACTAGCACACCTCTCCATAATCTCGGCTCAGTCTGCTCCTTCAGCACCTCGTCTCACCTGTGCCCTATCATACAATCTGTGCCACAGCTGCAGAAGGTGGCCCTCTTTGTCTCCCTGCCTGGAATTTCCTTCCTCCATCAGAACCAGCCCCTATGCCCACTGTTGAGTTCCTACTCATCCTATTCACTAGCCATTAAATGCTTCTTCCAAGAACTCATGCTGGTACACTGACTATCTCTTCCACAAAACCTCAGAGAAGCACTTCTGTACCTATCTCATGGCTCTGATGCTCAATAAACATCAAATGGTGTTAGCATCCACAATTTCCTTCACTAGGAACCAAGCTTCTGTTTCCAACCATATAGGAAGCAAAACAGGAAGATCTGAATCCTCAAGACCTTAAGGATCAAAGACTTTCACACACTATTCCATCCACAGTTAGAATGCAGCTTCATTTTGAGTCTTAATAAAAAACATTCCCAAATGTTGCTAGTGTTCCTCTGGGCCTGTAAACTATTTTACTCCAAATGTATCAGCTGCAAAATATTGCAGCCCTCCTTGAAGAAAAAGCATGAAGGCCAGATATGCTTGCAGCCAAGACTCAGGAGGTGGGACCTGAGACCATTCCTACACTGCCCAGCACCTGGGTGGGCACGTGCACTTCACAGGCAAAACCCACTCAAAAAAAATGAGTGCGGGAAGATGGGTTGTTTTCTTCTCTTACAAGAGTCTCAATTGTCCTACATAAAGCTGCATGAAATATTTCACAGCTCCAATCAGCAAGTGGAAAGCACCGTGCTCTTGAGACATGTGGAGACCCTTGTCTGCCACCAGGGCCGAAAGCAGTCTCAGCCTCCCTTTCACACTTAGGGCCGGTAATGCCAACAAAATGGGTGAAATTGGATGCCTTCACCTCTCCCAGCTGCCTAGGGGAACAATTAAATTAAAAATATAATGACTTTACATCAGAAGGAAGTTTTTCCAGGCCACACATGAAAAGCAAAACCCTGGGTTTATAGTCCGTAGTTAAGCACCAAACACCAGCAATTGGGAAGAACAACGTAGGGGTCATGCCCTGGAGTTCCTGTTCCTGGATGACCTCTTGCTGATTTTAAGAATGTCACAATTTCTGAAGATACTACCCTGGTATTGCCTATGAATAGGACGATGCGTGCCTCTGGACTTCACTATCTTCTACAGCAGGAATGTTTAATGAGTTACAAGGTTTCATGAAAACTGAAAAATCATTAGCTTTGAGAATAGGACTATAAATGCATGACCAGGGGATCATGAATATGCTAATGGTTTTCTCTGCTGTGGCCCTGCAGCACTGAGGCCCTAACATGTACAACAATCAGGGCCAGACCAATCATGCAGCCTTCCACAGGAATCCCTGCTTCCCGTGACAAGCTGGATTAGTCACAGATGTTAGGGAGGGTGCAGTGTTTCTGCACAGAGAAGTGTCTTCAGAGTTTGGATGATTTAGGATCCAGGCAAATATGCTCTCTGAGTGGAGGGATAACCTACTATTTCGATAGTTGCAACTATAAAGAATCTTTAAGAAGAACAATCACATTAAACATAGATGAAACAGGAAGCAGATATGTATGAGTCTGTGGAGTTTCTATCAGACTTGATGGGGTGTAATAAGCCCCATGAGGATAGGGACATGCCTACTATACCCAAAAAGAGTAACAGCCACATGGCAGGTATCAATAGATATCTACTGGTTGAATAAATTACTCAGCTAATTAACTTCATAGATAATAAAAATCTCAGGAATCCTAAAAACATGAGACTGCTTAAACTTACTACACAAAAAACCAGCAGCAGGACTCATCTCTTCCCATCTAGTAACCCTGCAGGAGGTAGCAACTGTGGGTAGTCATGTGCTTCTCATTTGCTCACCCTGCCCTTATTAATAGCATCCATGCTACACTCCCAGCCTCAGGCCAGGGAGAGGCTAGAGCAGCAGCCTGAACCCTGCTGCCTTTGCTCACTGATCTACCAGGCTGAGGATGCATGGTCAGCACAGCTGGGGTAGAAAGGGGATACAACACAGAAACCCAAGGCCAGCCATCCTGTGGGAGCCAGACACCCAGCCCAGGCATGACCCAGGACATCTGTCCCTGTGACTCCAGCCCTTCCTCATGCCCATGTGTTTTGCCCAGGGAGGTGCAAAAACCTGGAGGGAGGATCACAATGCTGTGCAGAAACAGAGCACATCCTTCTCTCCAGCACAGTAAAGGACAGGATGTAAAAAAGCTCTCAAGCACTCGCTTATCAAGGACCTTGAATTCAAGAAGAAAAAAAGAAGTGAGCACATCATGATCACAAGGTATTTGGGGCAGAGTGATTAAGGCAGACCTTGGGTCAAACCCACTTGGGTTGAAATCCATGTTTTGTAGACACTGACATGAGATGCTGGCAATTTAAACTCACCACATTTCAGTTTCCCTGCCTTCAAAACAGAAATGCTGTGGATGCTTCATAGAGTCCTTACTTACCCCTAACAAAGTTTTGCCAAACTTCATTGTCTTATAAATGGCAGCATGGAACCAGGTAGCTGGGAGAGCATCCGCCACCCAGTCTGGTCCCCACACACCCTATCCAGTTCTTACTTCAGGGTCCATGATCATTCTGCCTCCCATGGCTCCCCACTCCCATGGTTGACACATCTGGGACAGATAAGTGTGCCTTCTGCCAAGCCACTGAGAAAGCTTCCTTGGTTAGCTCAATGAGGTGTAGTCTTGGTCTCCGGTGCTGCATTCGTAGCTCTCCAGGAGACTGCAAGGCAATTCTGCCTTGCTACCCCTCAGATCGAGCACTCTTTGAAGACAGAGACCTACTGTTCGTTCTACACTTTGCCTCACCCACAGCACCCTCTGTGCATGTCCACGGCACTGAATCCAAGTCAGAGTGAGTTTTGAAGCTGAGGAACTGGGCTCTGCATCCTCAGCCCATCACAGTAAAAGCAGGCCCACCCCGCTCCACATGTTCCCCATGCTCAGCTCTACCACAGCCCCCTCCTGGGGACCAGATCCTGCTCTATTTCTTCCCACAGGGCAGCAGTTCTGCACTGAGCCCTGGCCCTGGGCAGCAGAGAAGGCTGTAGGAAATGCTGATTGCCTCACTGTTGTATGGGGTGAAAAGGCCAAGATCCCATCAGTAATGATGTTGGTCTTGGCCATGCTTCTGTTTGTGGAAACAAGGCCAAAGCTTCCCTGCCACTCTGATAGCACGGCTCCCAGATACCCAGCACAGGCCAGCTGGGCTAAGCTTGGCTCTGCCTCACACACACCCTGGTGGCCATCGGGCAGCACCTCACAAGTGCATGGAGCAAGCTGGCTCATGTTCCTACTTAGTCCCTTTTCCCTTGCCACTCCAACCTCCTGCTCCACATAAGGGAAAGTAAGATTTCTGAACTGCCATTCAGTTACCTTGCTTCCCTGGCTGCAGGCCCCATCCACTATCTTCTGTGTGGGACTGAGCTAAATCAGCATGAAGACAGATATGGAGGTCTCCAGATGTGGCCAGAAGGGTTTACACACCCAGCTGCTTGGCTCCTGGGCTCTGCCCACTGGCAGCACCCATGTATCTGTTCCTCTAGACCCCCCATCCATTCAGAGGATGGAACTCAAGGCCCAGCGAGATAGCTCAGTGGACTAAGTGCCTGCTTAGGCAAGCACAGGGGCTCGGGTTCAATCCCTGCACCACGGGCCACCCCAGCCCCACCCCCTGGCATGCTAAGCCATCAACCAAGACTGAGTGTGGTGGTGCTTACCTGTAATCCCAACATTGGGGAGGCTGAAAACGGGAGGATCACTATGAGTTCAAGCTGCAGAGTGAGACCCTGCCCAAAAAATAAAAAGTAATTTTAAAAAATCAAATCAAAGGATGGAACTCATGAGAATGAAAGGCTGAAGAATTAAGCAGCAATGCCCCTGCCACTGCCCTCTGGCCTATGCCGTGCTCGCTCACCATAAGCTGACTTCTCCCTTCCCTTTCTGACCTCGGGTCAGTGGGCCTCTTTCTTGAGTCACCCAGAGCCTCAGACTCACATTATGAATCAGAAGTGTCCAGTTTAAAAAAGGGCTACGGAACACCTCCCTCTGCCCCTTACTTCCTTACAAGGTTCCTGGGAAGAGGATCAGATTCTGAGATGGCCCTGCTCTGATCCCCAAGCTCTGTGACCCCCAAGGGACCTAGATGCTGACTGGGAAAGCAGCACAGCAGGAGCTATTCAGTGGTTTCTCCTGACCCAGACAGCAGCCCAGCCAGCAAGCTTGAAGCCATTCTCCGAGTTTGACCAAAACCAAGAACCTTGTTCAGCATGGCAGGTGCTAAAATAGAAAAACTGGAGTGTAAAAACATGTAACTGCTTTTGTCACATTCTATAGAGATTTATTAGAATATCAGTGATTGAAGGAAAATACCAATTTCAAGCTAAGTCTAAAATGTTTGATATTCAGAAAGACAGTGATAGCTGTCTTTCAGTCACCCAGAGCCTCAGACTCACATTAGTAATTGAGATAGCTCTGGTAATTGTTATAGCTCAATTACCTGTTATAGAGTAATAGTATCACAAAGCTTCTCTGCTGGAGGGTTGAGAATGTAAGTTAACAGATCAAAAATTAGAGAAAAGAAGGGCTACAAGGATAGCCATCATTTTGGCTCTAGTCCTTCAAGGTCAGTGAGGACTCAGGACATAAAAGAACCTGTGCTGTAACATCCTATAACTAAGTGGTTTCCCAAACTTTCTGTTCAAGATTATGGGACCTCAGAGGAAAGGGATAAACGAAGTATAGTGTGTCTAGGGAGAGTCACCTAGGAAGAAAACATTCTCTCAGGCTTTCACAGAGAAAATTGGTCAAGCAATGGCCGTGACTCACCCGGATGGCTGACACTGATGACAGTTCTACAAAGCACTGTATATGGTTCCAAAGTTAATCCTGAGGAGATTTGACCTTGGAAAACACAAAAGATGAAAGTTTTGTTAAACAGGTCGTGCTTTAACTTGCCCTTGATCACCCAGCAGAAAAGCTTAACTACAAGGCATAAAACACAGAGCTAGATTAGTATGATGACCTGTAAGAGGCTTAAATCAACAGACTTCAACATTGCCAGTTTCACCAGTAACCACTGCAATTATGAAACATTGGAATATGTATATAACTACTTCCTCTTGTTCGAAGAGAAGAAAATTTTTTCTTTCTTTTTTTTTTTTTTTCTTTGCTTTCTTTCCTTACCAATATCGATTAGAAAATTTATCACGTCTACACTCTGTGCTCTGTATAACTACTATGAGGATAACAACATGCAATGTATCAATTATTGCAAATGTACTACTAATGTGTTTTGAAAGTAAATAAATAAATATTACTAAAATTTAAGAAAAACTGAAGTGTCATGTGGGGATACAAAAAAGGGGGTCCTGGAGAATGGAGTGCTGGAAACTTGAGGCAGGAAAAGAAGATCAGAGGGTGCTGACGTGACCAGACCTAGAGGGGCTCCAATCTCCGAGGGGCTCTAGGCTTCTAGGGGAGGTTAGACTCTGGGAGGCTAGACGTGGGTTGTGCCTTAAAAGATAAAAGGGGAGGCTGCTGTGTACTGTGCATGCACTATGCACTGCATTGCCAGGCAGGCTGTGGTGCCTACAGTAGCTCATCCTTACCAAAGCCCTAGGAAAGAAGGAACCATGAATGCATTTTAGGATAAGGAAACTGAGGTTCCTGGCTTCCTACTCTATCCTTTCAAAGGTAGGGTCAGAACCCAGGATTATCTTCTCTAAGACTCCAAAGTCTTCTGCCACAAGGGACACAGACTATCAAGGAGGGCCAGAGGCTGTCAAAGAAGGGCTTGAAAGAATAGACTGGAGCAAGACCAGGACAGCCATGTCCAAGCTGAGAAGCTGGTTCCTGTTTTAGACAGGAGGCACCCTGGCCCTGCAGGCTGCTCCTCCTCCTGGATGCCTTAGGCCCAAGCTGCCTTCCTGTGGTACTTATGAAAATGCAAGTACTCTCCTTGGCTGGGGGAGCACCTCTGGCCAAGGGTCTCCAGGCTGCAGCCAGCCCCTCAGACTCCTGGCAACCCACCCAGAGGTTTTCACTCTCTGCCAGCCAATGACCCAGCCTTCCCTCAGGGCCCACCAGTCCATGTGGAGTTCTCACAGGACAGTCTCTACTGCTGCCCACTGGCAGACAGGGCCATGAGCATGCCCCAGCTCCAGGCCCTGAGTAGGGACAAGCCAGAACTCACTACCAAAATCACCTCTGGAATCAGCTCCTCCAGGAGTCACTGCAGTCCCCTTTTGTGACAGGTCACTGGGAGGCTACAGTGTGTCTGCCTACTGTCCAGAATCTGCAAACTAGAGGCCAAGGTTCCCAGCTAATGGACAAAAGACCTGCATCCAGAGCAGAGAGACCAATGAGTTAAATGCTCTGTACAAGTGACTCTGTGACCGAAGGAGGAAATCAAGGCAGGGCCAGCAAGATAGCTCAGTGGACTAAGCACCTGTTTAGGCCAACGCAGGGACCAGGGTTCAATCCCCAGTACCACATGCCATGATGTGTCCCCTTCCCATGTCCTGAGCCAGCCACTAAGACCTGACATGTAATCCCAGTGCTAGGGAGGCTGACAACAAGAGGATCACAAGTCCAAGCTGCGTAGTGAGACCCTGTACCAAATACATTACGAAAAAAAAGAAAGAAAGAGAGAGAGAGAGAGAGAGAGAGAAGAAAGAAAGAGAGAAAGAGAGAGAAAGAAAGAAAGAAAGGAAGGAAGGAAGAAAGAAGAGAGAGAGAAGAAAGAAAGAAAGAAAGAAAGAAAGAAAGAAAGAAAGAAAGAAAGAAAGAAAGAAAGGCAATATAAAACACTGGGAAGGGAGACTCACACTTGGGCCCTGGTCTAGTGATACGGCCCTATAAACTTAGGCAAGTCTCCAGTTCTCACACTCTTCCTTCCTCTAACTGATATTAGCAACATCTTTGTATTTTTTTAATTTGTAGAAAAACAATGTGTTTTCACATAAACTGTCTCATTTAGGTTAGTTTCAGATATAAAACATAAAAGACAACAACTACCTCCCTCACTTTGGGCTTGAGGAACAACAGGATCAGAGAGGGCAACTTCATTATTAGGCCACCCAGGAGTAAGGAGCAGAGTCGGGGTGGAGCCAGACCTCTGAAGAGCACAGAAGCCCCTGCTCTAGCAACCTCCCAATGCATTCAGGGTAAAATGTCCCCTAAGCAAGGCCCGCCACCCCACCCCCTCCCAGGGCATCTGGTCAACCTTACCCAAGGTTCTGGTTTCCTGCATCCTCATTTTCTATAGTCTGGAGCCCACAAGGTGGACAGGTAGCTGGATGATTAGCTTCAGTTACATGTAGACACCCCAAAAACAGAGCATCCTCTTCTAACACAGCTCTCTCCCTGAAAGGATATCACCAAAAGATTCCCAGTGACAAAAACTGGAAAAGAAGTCTGGGGATGGGCTGGGGAGTGTATGGTACATTTGGGCAGGGAGGCAGAGAACTTGACTGAGGCAGGGTACTCTATGAAAAGGGAGTAGGGAGAAATGGCCTTGTCACATGTGCCCACATTGTCCACAGTGACAATACCAGCATCTGAACATACCTTCTGGTGTTCCTTGGGAAGTCACCACAGAACAGCATAGCTGCAGTTCCCCAGGGGAACATCCACCTGGCTCTGGGGTCTACCTGGCTCCTACCTTCCTGGCCTTGTGTGAGGCACTGACACACAGGGGGTAGGCTGAGGGGCAACCTGGCCAGCCTCAGATGTCTGACTCACTGTCTCCTCTTAAACAGCTATAAGGCATTTCTTCTCTCAGAAAAAAAAATCCATCTTCTTTTTTTTAAACTGGCAGAAGAGCTTGTTCATGTTCTTGGGCTTGTAAACTCAGCATAGAATTTTCTACAACTTTTCCAAGTACGTCTTGTTGAGAAAGTCAAAAAGAGCTCATCTTGGGACCTGAGACTGTGGTAACTTTTCAGATGCCTTGGTTTCTCCCCAGCTCTTCAACCTGGGTGAGGCCACAGACTGTGCTATTTCTTTGAGCCCTGCAATCAAAGCAAGTGTTGGTATGAATCTATGTGGCTTGCAAAGTCAGACTCGCACCCCTGTTTAGAAGTCGTGAACACTCAGGCTGAGTCTGTTGAAGCAACTTGCCCAAAGTTCAGTGTAAAAGGTCTGTCTAGGCCCAGAGCTTATGCACCATAGCTGGATCACTTGTGGGCCTGGCCCTCAGCCCCAATCTGTGCAAGCCAAGAGCCGCCTGCTCCCCTCCAGAGCACTCACAGCTGTCAACGGCTGAGCGAATCTGCTGCCCTCCTTGTCCTTGGGCAAATGCTGTGCCCCCCCATCACTGCTCCTCCAGCTCCTAGCCTGAAGCTGCATGGCCACATCTTTTAGGAAAGGTAGAGTGGGAAAGAGTAGGTGCCATGGGCACCACCTACAGTCAGGCCTTGAGTCCTACTGGGAAGAGATCAGTCCATGCAAGGCTCCACTTCCATCCTACAGCAACCCACCTAGGAATGAATAGGACCTTCCTGAGTACTAATGGTCCTTAGGGTGAGCCTGTCAAATGCAGATAGCACACAAAACACAGCAGGCCAGGTGGGCACTGCCTAGGTGCAGATGGCCTGTTCGCCTGTCACAGCCACCCTCTCTTCTGGCCTGTGCCCACAGGCAGACTGGAGGCTGCATGAACAGGCTCCCTTGCCCATTGACTTCCAGCTGGCTTTGGCCAATGGAAGCAGCTAGCACTGGGACTATCAGAGGCAGGTGAGAACTGGGGACAGCTGCCTGGATCAGGGCTCTCGTGGCAGCACCCCAGCCTCTCCCAGGCAACCTCTCATGAGCCTCACAGCCACACAGACCCGGCAGCTACAGGGCTGCTCAACCTCCACTCTAGACCTCCTGCCGCTCTCCTGGGGCTCTTTAACCTTTGCTCATAGCCCTGGACCTCCTTACACACCCTTTTAGTGAGCTCTCCTTCTGGCCTCTCACTGATCCTCACAGGTCCCAACCTCACTGGAGTCATTTAGGACTGAAGTGTGAGGTGAACCAAGGCTTCTGCTACAGCTTGTCCCTGGCATGCTCTGGCCAACAACGGGATGGCAGGGTGGTGGGACAAGGGGCCTTTGGTGCTTCTCTGCATGCGTTTGTTGTTTGGGACCTGTGAGGATCAGTAAGAGGCCAGGAGGAGAGCTCAGTAAAGGGGTGTGTGAGGAGGCCCAGGGCTGAGAGCAAAGGTATCATGTAGGCATTTCTGCTAGGTGGGTTCAACTCTCTGGCTATAGACCCCTAAGAACCTAGGAGAGAGACTTTGACCTTGGAGCTGTCCCAACACCTCCAGGTGTACCCTCTCACACTCTGGTATTCCCTGGTCACAAAGGGACCCAACGGGGACATACTGAATGGGGCATGGTTTTGGACTTGGGGATAGGCTCTTGATTTAAGTGCATTACCTTTTTTGCCACCAGTGGAAATGACTTTCTTTCAGTCTGAGCACATTTACCATTAATGTGAGTGATAATAATAATTTTTTAAAAAAAAGACTCATCTCTCAAACTCAGGGGCTCAGAAATAGTACAGTGCATTGGAGCAGAAGCTTTGGGCACACCTGAGGGCCAGCCAGATAGCTCAGTGGATTAAAGCACCTGCTCAGGCAGAGCACAACCAGTAGGGGTTCAATTCCCCTGTGCTGTGCCAGTCTCGCCTCCAGGACATTCTGAGAGTGACTGAGACTGGATGTGATGGTGCAGCTATAATCCCAGTGCTTGGGAGACTGAAAACAGGAGGATCACTATGAGTTTAGTCTGTGTGGTGAAACCCTGTAGACCCTGTACAAAATACAAAAAGAAAGAAGCTTTTAGCACACAGGATGTGACTCCAGCTCAGCCTGGGGCATTAGGGGAAGGTTAGCAGAGAACCAAGCATCCAAAGGAGTTTGGGAAGGGTGGAGGTGAGCTCAGTGTAAGAGGAACCCAGGCCTTTGGGCAGACAGCACAGCATGAGAGAGCACTTGATATCCCTGGAGCCACAGGTGGGACCTGAGGGCTGGAATCTGGAGGACACCTGGGAAACGATGGTCACCAGGACACAGAGAGCAAAGGCAAAAAATATATAAACAAATAAGTGTCCACAAAGACTCATGGAAAAGACTGCAAAAGGAAAAATGGTCTTACCAACTATGAAGACATGGCCAACTTGCTTCTGAGTCCATGTTCATGGTCCAGCAAAACTGAGACCTGAAAAAAATAATTAGCTCACATAATTAAAGTTGCTTAAATAACAGTTTCTTGTTGGTGCACATCGCTTATGAAATAATATGTTTCCACACCACCAGATCAGATTAGAGCTCTTAAAAATGAAAAGAGAGGGCTGGTGAGACAGCTCAACAGTCTAAAGTGCTTGCTTAGGCAAGCCTAGGCAAGTGCAGGGACCATGGTTTGATCCCTGTCACTGCATGACACACCAGCACTGCTGCCGGGGCAGGCTGAGCCAGCACAAAAAAAAAAAAAAAATGGAGTGAGAATCAGGCATAGTGGCACAAACCTGTAGTCTCAGCACTCACTCAGTAGGCTGAGGTGAGAAGATCTCTCGAATCCAGGAGTTCAAGACCCTCCTGGGCAACATATGAAACACACACGCACACACACACACACACACACACACACACACACACACAGATGTTGCTTGGATGGGTGGATAGGTGGATAATTTATAGAGGGAAGGAAAACGGAAAGAAAGAAAAGTAGAATAGGAAAGGGAAAAACAGAGACAGAGGGATGGAGAGATAGCTGGCTGGGAGATGGTGGATGAGTTCATAGATAAATGACAGAGAGATAATTAAAAACAGATAGATGTCCCCAACAATTCTTTTTAAATCAGTGAACGAGCTCTGCCCATTGCCACAAAAACAAAGCCTTGGAGAAGGGCCACTGAGTTGGCAGAAGCCAATTTCCAGATTCCCAGAGCCTGGAGGACACTCATTGCTGACCCTGCCCAAGCCCACAGAGGACAGAGTGGGCATCAGTGTGCCCATCTGTGTGCCTTCCTGGCCCGTCTGCCCCGGAGAAAATGGGGATCACATGAGGAAATCCAGCAAAGAACAACACCCTTGGGAGCGCCCCAGGCTGTAAGTTCCGAGGAACGTTACAACCATCTGAAGGAAACTCTTGCAATTTTGTCAGCCACAGATGGTTCCAAGGAAAGTCTGGGTCAGCTGTCAAACCTGGCAGTATCTTCCTTCATGGCGCAGGACACGGCCACGACAAGGCCAGTTTTTCTTCCCCATTTTCCCAAAGGAAAGAGCCTTGAGCAGCAAAGGTTGTGTTTTCCCCACCTGTGGTTTTATGGTCACGCTAAGTCAATAAACGGAAATACAGCTTTTGTGCAGATGATTCGCAAGGAGGAAAATAGCGATTTTGCCTTCAAAGGACAGAACTCGGAGCCAGGAAGTGAGAGTGATGTTTCCGGGCCACGCTGGGTGAAGGCGGAGCCACTGGCTTCTGAGGGCCAAGCTCCCACAGGTCCAGGGCTGCTTGGGGTGGCTCAGGTTTGTCAGGGGTGCTCACCCGTAGCCTAGAGGAGAGAGCAGGTCATTAGTGAGCAGAACGGAGGACAGAGTGCATGTGGTCTCTTGAAGAGAGGACAGCAGGGCAAAGCGTGCCATTTATGGGCCGCGACGGTCAATTATATAGGTCGAGGGGATGGGTCACAGAAGGAGGAGGGCTGCACTCTCTGCCATGTAGCCTTGCTTCGTCCTCTGCCCGACTGCTAAGTGCTTCTGTGGCTTTAGGCAAAACATTCTTCCTTCCCGAGCCTCTACTTTTTCATCCACAAAATGGGCATAGTCGCACTGCCCTGCTTCTCTTCTTGTTCTGATAAAGAAGGGAGGTGAGACTGACTCAAGATTCTATCAAAATCACCTGATAGGGTGATCTGCAGCAGGCCAAACTGCCCATGTGGCCTTATCACTGAGTGCCCTTGCATCTCAGCTAGCAGAAAGTTCTCTCTCCCTGCTTCCACTGGTCTACCATGCTCCAAGCCCTGCCTGCGGTCCATCTCAGCTTCTAATCTGGGTCTTCAAAACCATCACTTGCCCAGGGTGTGAGGCTTGTGGACAGTTTTGACACAACCCTGACCCTCCATGGTAACCAAGACATGACAACATTTCATATCAACCCAGTCTAGTTAGTCACATCTGTCCCTTTCCAGGCCCTGCACTGCATAGAAAGGAACTAACGGGTGCCCAAAATACAGGGGAGACTGTGTTCCCCTTTACCCCAGGGGAAATCTACAAGATGCCAAAAGGTTTATTTTTCTAGGATTAACCCAGTGACAGGGAATCAGCCATATATATTGTTGAGCATGACGAGCCAAATATTTTTCTGTAATTTCTGCAATAATATGAGGAAAGTTGAAAAAGAAAAGAAAAAGCAGCCGGCGATCAGCCTGTCTTTGCAGGCGCCTGTCTCCAAAAATAACAACCACCTCTATGAATTACCAACTGCACCGTTTGCAAGACGGTTGCTTGATACAAGAAGTGGAACATATTAACAGGAGCTTCCTGAAGAAAAGAGGCTGAGAGCGGACAGACTGACCTCAGGGAGATGCCCAGGCAGGGCAAGTTCTCAGCCACCAGCAGGTGTGAGGCCCTTCCTGTGAAGCAGAGGAGGTCACCAGAGAGGTCACGCCAACCCTCAGTGACCCAGAGCACTTAGGCCACAGGGCAGGGGCCAAGGCCACATGGATTCCATGCCCAACCTATGGCACAACTGACTACCGTCTGGACCTGACCTCATGAACTAACACTGAAGGGGCAGACAGGGAGCCAGAATCTAGAAATTGACCAGAGGCAGAAAGAAAGCTCAGGAGGAGAGGCTCCTCCAAGGCCTGCCTTTCGCAGGCCTGTGCTCAGAACCTACCCATCCCAGCTTCCTCAGCGCTCAGCCCAACTGTCACTCTGGAAGCTTAGTGCTGGAGGATGAATCAGTCACAGCCTGCCCTGGACCAAGGTGTCCTCTGCCTCAGGAGGGTGTCCTAGAAAAGAAATGAGACTCTAAGAACACAATGGAGGGCAAGAAGCTCATGCTGAAGAGCCAGCCCCCACCTCTGGCCCCCTCACAGAACGCTGTCTTGTGAGGAACTGAGAGTTTTCCTGCACTCTGTTGAAAGGGGACTCCAGGAATGGTGAATCTGACTGCCTGCTGTAGCTGTGAGAGAGTGCTTCACGTAGAAGCCCATGAGAAGAAGCTGCAGGCCTCCAAGGTCCCCGAGACCTTGGCCTCCCTGGGGTCCACATCTGGAATGAGGAAACAGAGCTCAGGTTTGGAGTGAGCAAAGATGCATCTGCTTGGAGCTCAGAGGACAGAACCATAGACCCTGGCGATGCCTGCTGGAGTCAGACAGTGGCTTAGTAGAAGGAAGAGCTTCCCTCCTGTGTAAGGGGCCAGCATGGTGGGTAGGACTTTACCCTCCCAACTTTATCCTTCTACACATGGCCTGTTCTCTCTAGGACCTTATTTCAACACAGAGATCTGAGAAAATAAGAGGAAGGGATGAGGAAGCTGAACAGACTTCTCAGAGTGATGGGGAAGTTGAGGCAGATACAGAGACTAGATTGGGACCATCAGAGCCACCCAGGCTGGCTCTCTGAGGGCCCAGTGAGAGGAGAGAGCAAGCAAAGGCCAGGAAGGAGGGCTCCTGCAGGAGGCAGGTCTGGGCGCTCCACACGGACCCACGTTTCCCCCCAGGTATATGGCCCGGAGTGAGCTGCTGAACAGGTAAGATGGCAAGAATTCTGAGGTCAAGGACAAAGGACCTGGGACATCCTGAAGAACCCATGATACAGAAAGCAGTAAGACACAGCCCAACTCTCAAGAACTCCTGGTCTCTGGTTCATGAGAGCTGGCACAGGCAGAGGAGAGATCCTGCCCCACTGGAGGAAGGTGGTTTCCACTGGGAAGTCAAGGACTTGAAAGAAGCCTGAGACAAATACCAAATGTTTTACCACTGGAAATAAAATTGAAAATGGCCCTGGAACTCACCGTCTCCAGTTTCCAGCAGGAGGTTTTGGACAAGTGACTCACCAAGGACACCGAGGCCAGTGCTGTGTGCCAGGCAGCTGAGCTGTGCAGATTCACCAGGGCCTGGGGAGAAGATACGCAAAACCACTCGTCCTGCACCACCCCGGAGCTGACAGTGCTGCCCCTGCTTTCCAAAGCACCACTTTCAGGCAGCTCAGGGCCTATGCTCCTTCCTCCAGAGGCTGGATGAGGACAGGAGGAAGTCTGAAAGACAGAGAGCCATAAATCTCTCCTGCCCGTGACAACACTCTGGCACCTGCAATGTCTTCCTCTCCCTAAAGGAAAAAACAATACATAACTAGTAATGACCCCAAGACCAGAAGTTATTAGTCAAGCTTGGGGCCACTGCCTAATCTTTCATCCCCAGCAAAACATGGGATTTTTAACATTGCCTCCAGCTTGTGCCTTGTGGTAACTGGGTGACACTGTCACAAGCACCTTTCTCTTCCTGAACTGAGTTCTACACACTTGCCCGCAGGCAAAACCAACCCCACCCACACCCACACTCCGCCACACAGCTGAGCCCTGGGAGGAGAAGCCCAGTCTTACCTGGGGGAAGATGATCTCAGTTCTACAAATAATTTCCCTTCCTTTTTATTTTTAATTGAGTACAGGAAATTTTACACAGGGCTTTTACACTAAGCTACATCCTTAGCTTTCATATATATATTAAGGGTCTCGCTAAATTGCCCAGGCTGGGCTCTCATTCAAGGTTCTCCTGCAACAGTACCCCAGAGAGCCAGTATTACAGACATGTACCACCACACTCAGCGTAAGAATTTCCTAACAGCTCTGAAAACTCTTCAGGAAGAAGAGAATAACTGTAACCATCAGTCACACATTGTCACTTAATTCTGGCAATGACTCTCCAAGGAAGAAACCCCACATACCAAGAGAGAAAACTGAAGATCAGAGAGATGGAGTGCCCAGGTGAGAAGTGGTGAAGGGCAGATTGAAGCATCAGAGCCAGAGTGCAGAGGCCACGTGCCTGCCCTTTCTTTCTGTTCTTCTCAGTACTCGCTGACCCCTCACAGCAAGGCACCTCAAAGGACACAGATTGTGAGTCTGGCTCTCATATTCAGGATACCAGATTGACATCCCATAATCTGAGTCCCCAAGTCAGAAGTGGAAATAACTCAGCTCCAGGAGCACTAATAGTGATAATAGCAAAAAG
>PVKN010012435.1:0-20758 GCA_004027915.1 Capromys pilorides
AACAAGAAAAAGAACCACCTCTGAGGGTGACCTGACTTGAAGGAAGAAGAGGAACCCTTGCTTGAACCTCCACATATGTTATCTACATGTGCACAAGGGGAGCAGGGGCCTAGTGCAGGACTCAGCTCTGCATTTGGATCCCCAGGTCCTTCCTATGTCCCATGTATGACTCTCTGGGTCTCCAGCTGCAGCCAGAGCTCCTGGCAGGGCTCACACAGAAGTCACTGTGCTCACTGTTTTCTGGACCACCACAGCCAGTCTGTCTGGCGCCGCATGCTCTTTCAGCCAGAGAAGGGGCCTAGAGTCGATAGCTCATCGGTCCCTTCCTAGTCCTCCTGTGCACTTACAACCAGCTTGGGTGGCATCTGCAACATGGCACTGACCACAGTGCCTCAATAAAGAGAGATAATAAATGAAGACGACCGGCACAGTGCCCAGCACTGAGTTAAATGCTTGGAAAACGGTTGGTGTCACTGCCACCTCCATCATCATCCCCACCATTGCTCCACCCCATCATCCCTGCTTGCTGCAATGACTTGAACATGGGCTCTCTGTCTGCCACATCCAGGCCCAGGCTAGAGGAGCACACTGCCCGTGGAACTCAGTCAGGGCAGCGAGCAGCTTGAGCCTGAACCTGTAGGGCTTAGGTAGGAGTACAAATGTGTCATCCCTAGAGAGAGAAGATGCACAGTGGATAGGAAAGGATGCCAGAGGTCCTGGAGATTGTCCATTACTGCTCAGTCTGCAGTTGGGCAGAGGCAGGAGAGGAAGCAAGACTGAAGCCCTTTGGGCAGAGCTCGCCACAGGATTACCAGCAGGGGCAGGTAAAACCTGGCTCAGGAGTGGCCTCATGACTGCTGGCAGTGACTGCAGTGCTCCTGTTCTTCCAAGAGTTGGTCAGGGTCAGATCTGTGAAGGGATAAGGTGGCTTCCAGAAGACAGACTGGGTGAGCGTCCTGGGACCTGAACTTGCTTCTGAGTGGTTCTTGGGGACTCATACATGGTTAACTTAGTATTTTTGGAATTTGGCATATTGACCATAGATAAATAATGACAAATTTATATGTGATAGAACATGCACACCTTAAAACTTTTGCCTTAAAACAATACATGCCTTCTTGAATAAAGAGACTTTACATTTTTTGGTCTACAGAAAATATTTTATGGTACATTAAGAATATATGAGAAAGTATTTAGAAATGTGCTCTCACATGTGTAGAGCACATGGATGGTGACAAAGCAGTATCTATCTGTCTGCCTCTACAGGCTTCGGGACACCTCCTGTCTCAGGTGCCTCTGGGATCTTGACAAGGTACCTCAGGCTCCTCTTCCCAGTCCCCCTTTGGGGGATGCTGGCAACAGCAGGGCAGTATAGCAGTCTCTGCTCACCAGGTGTCGGCCTGGGTGGCTGAGTTGTGCTCAGATGGCACAGTGAGTGGCTGGCACACACGGGTTCGGGGCTCCTGGAGTGCTGAGATTCTTTGTCTCTGAACAAGCTGTTTGTTCATCTAGACATCAGCATCCCCATCCCTGTGGAGGGAGGGCTTCTCCAGGACAGACGTGCTCTGCGTATGCCTAGCAGAACTCTAGGGGGCTATGAAGGCGGAACAGGGAGGGAAGGTAGGGTTGGGGCAACAGAGTGCTACCTTGCCTTATAGCAGAACAACCACCGCCCTTTGACTTTTTTAGCCACTGCTGCTCTTCGTAAAAGAAATCTGGTTGCTCAAACCCACATGCCTGGGTCACCCCTGGGGCCTTCCAGCTCTGACTTCCGTGCTATCCTGCCTAAGGCTTAGACTGGGCGCCAAAGAGCACAGCATAGCCTTTTGGCCCCAGGGGCTCTGGGGCCTTTTACCAATGCAGCAATTTTGTTCTTGGTAAAAGACTAAGGATCACTACGAGGATAGCCATCATTTTGGCTCTAGCCCTTCAAGGTCAGTGAGGACTCAGGACATAAGAGAACCTGAGCTGTAACAGCCTACAACTCGGTGGTTTCTCAAATTTTCTGTTCAAGGAGATTGTGGAACTTGAGGGTAAAGGGATAAATGAAGTATTTGTGTCTAGGGGGAGTCACCTAGGGTGAAAACATTCTTTCAGGCTTTCACAGAGAGCAAACTGGTCAAGCAATGGCTATGACTCGTCCCAATGGCTGACACTGACAACAGTTATACAAAGCACTGTATATGGTTCCAAAGTTAATCCTGAGGAGATTTGACCTTGGAAAATACAACAGATGAAAGTTTTGTTAAACAGGTCGTGCTTTAACTTGCCCTCCATCACCCAGCAGAAAAGCTTAACTACGAGGCATAAAACGCAGAGCTAGATTAATATGATGAGCTGTAAGAGGCTTAAACCAACAGCCTCCAACATTGCCAGTTTCACCTGTAACCCACTGCAATTATGGAACATTGGAATATGTATACAACTACTTCCTCTTGGTTCAAAGAGAAGAAATTTTTTTCTTTTTTTTTTTGCTTTCTTTCCTTACCAATATCGATTAGAAAATTTATCATGTCTACACCCTGTGCTCTGTATGACTGCTGTAAGGACAACAGTATGCAATGTGTCGATTACTGCGAATGTACTACTAATGTGTTTTGAAACTAAAATAAATAAATAAATAAATAAGGATCACTTTTGTGGCCCTTCTATAAGAACGCTGTGGGCAAGAGCCATCTCCATCACCTCTTAATTCGGTGGCCCCCAGGAAATCCCCTAGCTTTGCTCTTGAGAACTCTACTTCTTGTGTGAAGAATGGGGGAGCTAAGGATTAAGGCTGGGATACGTGATTGGGTGCTTTTCAAAACGTGGGCGGTACACGAGCACTGACCATCCTGCTTGGGTGGAGAGCACGGAGGCAGGCTTTGAGGTTTCTGGTGCCGTCCGCAGGAGCTGAGGTGGTTTCAGGGCTTTTCCCTCAGATCTGGGCTTATAAATTCCCTAGGCTGGAGACTGAGTTTCTGCTCTCCTTTTAATTCTGTGAGGAGCTCCATTTGTCCTTATCACAATGTTTTAAAACCACAAAGTAGCTAAAGATCCCTGAATTGGCTCAGTAGCTGGTTTCTGTAAGTTTTTGAGTGCAGGACTCAGATTCCCTCCAGGGTCACTGTCACACAAGCTGTCACCTGTCATTTTGCAGGTGGTGCCCATGTGTGGCAAGTGGCCAGGGGCTGGAGAGACAGAGGTGCCCTTTTCTGGTGACCGAGCTCAGAGGCCCAGAAGACCTCTTGCTATAAAGACTGTGGTGGAGAACCAAGAGGGGCTATGGTCTGGGGAGGCTGCACTGTCTGAAGTGCATATGTGACTTATGATGGCTCTGTGGAACTCAGCAATGGGAATTGGGAGGAATAGGGCAGTGGGAACGGGTCCAAGGCCACCATGGGTCTGTCTCTGGAGGATACCATGGTCCATGACACAGCAGGGAGTGGTACAGCTGGCCTGGATTTGGTCTGTCTACCCTGGGGCAGGAGCCAGTGCTTGGAGATAGCAGCATACAGAGGCACAGCCCAGTCTCCAGCCAGAGGGAGCGTGTGTGCCGGAGAAGGGATTAGGACAGGCTCCAGGTCTGTGAGTGGCTAGGTCAGGCCATGGAGATGGGCAGCCCAGCAGCAAGGAGGACTTCGTTTTCTCCTGGCATGGCTGGCTCATGCCCACGTCAGTGAAGCTCCCAGAGGCCCACTCTAGCCAAGCTTTTTGGGCTGCTATCATCCTGCTTTCTGATGAGAATGGGCTCAGGGTTGGGAAGGGTCCACTTAGTGAGGGCCTGGAGGGGGTCTGTGGCCTCAGCCCTGAGGGGTTGGGCGGATCCGAGCAGCAGCTAAGGAAAGGGACTCTGTTGTCTGAGTGAGTGCAGCCTAGGGCCTAGGCAAGTGGGTGGGAGCCTCTGGCAGGTTCCTGCCTCGGAGCCCAGCCCTGGAGGGCCAGTAGGGGGCGCTCTTGACAGAGGCAGAGACACAGCAAAAATCAGCAGGGCAGCAGTTGGAGGCGAGGTTACACGTCTCCCTAGTGGATGAGTGAGAGATATTCAAGTATGCCCATGAGCTATCTGCTAGGTCTCCTGTGCACAGGGCAGGGAGGGTAAGGATTTAGGTTTGTGTGTGGAAGAGGCCACACAGAAAGAGTGGAAGCAGTGAGGATGCCCCCCCACCCCAGCTACTACCTTGGTAGACCCCTCATCCACTACCAGCTCTGCTTGAAAACAAGACCCAGACAGAAAATAATCAGCCCCAATAACTAGAGACCAGAAATGCCAGCCCCAGACCACGCATCCTGGCTGTGCCTGCTGTCACAATGCTCTTGCTCAGTGGCTGCTCTGAAGGCAGGTAGGGCCTGGCTTTTCCTGCCCAACTGCCTGGCTACATGAATGAGATGGAAGTTTCTTCTGGGTTGAAGCTGGGCTTCTCGTTGGCTTCCAGGCATGCACATCAGTGAGGAAAGCATTCACCTGTGTGCGACACCTCGTTCCAGCCACTGGGGATAAGTCAGTGAAGGCAACAGTGGTGGCTTTCTCATTAGGAATGCAGTCTCTACACAGCTGTATGCAGCTCCAGCTCCTAAGGACTGGGTCTTCCTCTATCCATGGGTCCATTTGTCCCATGGGAACAAAACCTGTTCCTTTTGGGGGAAAACCCTTCCAAATTAAAGAATATGGAGAAAAATAAATCAAACCTCTCATAATTCTGCCAACCAGAGATAACCTCTCTTCATATACTGGCATAATTATAATAAAGACTGATGAGTAAACACACAGTCTCCTTATTTTTCAGTGAATAATTGAGTGTAATTCTCAATTTCTGTTGTTGCACATGATGAAAAATTAGTGTTTGTCATTTCAGAGTGCGTTTGTTCACTCCACACTTAAAACTCAGCTCTCCCCAGATAACTGCAGGTCAAGGCAGGAGCCCTTGCCCTCCACTCTGCCTGGCCACTGTGGAGACTGTTTCTGCTGCAGTGGCTACGTTTGGAAGTCCTGTGTGTGTGGCCCCAGGTAATGTCCTCACCACACTGTCTGTGGAGGCACTCTGTGTCCTCTTCATCCAGCTGTTGGGAGCACCTTGGGGCAGCTGGCACCTCTGGGTGGGTCTGGGCTTCTTCTAGGGGCATGAGGCCTCAGGAGTTCATCCCAGGTTCTTTTATCTTTTTGCTTTCAGTTCTAAGGGTTGAACCCAGAGCCTTTGTACTGAGCTGCATACCCATCCCTCTCGTATTTTACTTTTATTTTTGAGGCAAGTTCTTGCTAAATTGTATAGGCCAGACTTGCACTTGTGATCCTGCTGCCCCAACCTCCCAGAGTGCCGTCATTACAGGTGTGTACCACCACAGCTGATTCCAGGATATTTGCCTCATGGTGCCCACTGGGTGAAAGCTTTGACCCTCAACTGTTGCTCTTTTCTCCCGGAATTCCAGCAAGTAAGTGGGACATGGATCTGTGAACTCACTCCACTGTGTTTTACCCCGTCCTGTGGTGTCAGTTTGGGAAGAGGCTGGGTCCTTTTCAGGCCCCAGCCTGTAGCTTTGACCTTAACTTCTCTTTATCTCTTTCTAGAGAAGAAAAAAGCTGCCCAGATAACACTCTGAGTTCTTCAGAATCTCTGGTCTATGACATAAATGTGCTTCCTTTTGTCCTGAGGGCTTTTCCTTTTATAGTAGAGCCAAGCTTTTGACATCAAAGAAACAAACAAAATAAGAACAAATGCAAATCGATTTGTTTCTAACCAAAGATATTGGCTTAAAACAACATAAAATATCATCTTACAGCTTCCAGAGATCAGACATTCAGAAACAGTCTCCCCGGGCTACAGAGTGTATTGGCAGGACCTCGTTCCCTCCGGACCCAGCCTCTGGAAGCCACCTGTTCTCTTTGGCTGTGGCCCCTTCTCCACCTTCAAAGCTGACAGTTTAGCTTTCTGTCTTCTCCTTCCGACTTTTTTTTTCTCCTTCCCCTTTCTATTTTAAGGACTCTTGGGTTACACTTGGGGAGTCCAGGCAATCCAGGGCAATCCCTTCACTTTGAGGTCAGCTGAGTAGCAACTTCATCCACTGGTTCCTGGAGTCAGGATGTGGACATCTTTGCAGAGGCCACGACTCTGCTCGCCACACCAACCAAACAGGGATTCTTTTGTCCCAGGCTTGGTTCATGTGATCCAAGCCATGGCTTTGGGTCACTTGTTCATTGCTGACTTAGCAAAAGTGATTTAGGGATTCCAAAGACAGTGGTGGTGTTAAAGTGATTTTTTAAGATTCTTTTTTCTATCACCTGGTAGAAATTGAGAAATTTTGTTCTTTTCTAAATTGTGGAGTTAATGTAACTGACAATGGAAAGTCCAAAAGGATATTGGTTAGAATAAAAAAAAAAACTCTCATATTTTACTGTTAGAAATTTAGTCTTCCTTTAGGTTTGTTGATCAGCAATTCAACCTGCTTTTGTACATTGTTTTATTCACTTAGCAACGGCAAGCAGGCATCTTTCTGTGATCGTAGACGTATCAGCATTGTAATGGGGCTTGTTTCTGCATCCATCTCCTTGGCTGCTGTAGCCCGGCTTCCTGGGCTTGTCCAGGCACTGCATTCAATGAACAAATCAAAGTAAGGAGGATAACATTGGTCCCACCAGCACCCTGAGGTGAGGGTGCCCTTGGGAGCTGTCCCACCCCAAGGTGCTGATGGTAGTGATGTTTCCGGCAACTCACCACACTGTTTAGAGTTACAATTTTCTAAGTTGTGTGGATGGTTGGGGGGGGTGAGACTAAGCAGTTGACAGTAGCTCCTGGACATTGGTGGCAAAGACATTGTCACTGGCCAGGAGGCAGCGATGGCAAGGGCCATGGCAGGCAGTCCTGGGGCACTGGACAAGGTCTCCCTTGTGTCCTGAGTAAGCTTAGGTCTCTGTCAAACCAAACAGGATTTCTCTTCTGTCCAGTCTCACTCTGCTGTGTCTGCACCACCACCATGCTTCTCAGCCTTAGAGGTATTATCAGCTTTCCGCCTTTTCCAGTTCTGCTTGCCCACTTATGACACACTGTTTTGGTCTTTTCAGTGTTGATCCAGGGATTTATGCAACCCTGTAGTCCAACTGGCCATTTGAAATAGCCGCACATCTTGTTCACATCTAGAAATAAAGCTACCTAGCAGGGTGACCCCTCTTTCTGTCCTCCTGTCCTGCCACGGTGGCTGCAGTCAGACAGCCTGCTGCTGTTCCTGTGCATGCAGCCTCCACCTTCCCCAGAGCGGGACTGTCTTCTGGGGACACTGGATGCATTCACCGTGGGTCACCCTGCCCACGTCCTTCGCAGATTTTATGAAAGGCGTTTTCACTTGGATGAAACAGTTGCTGTGTTGGTGTGTGGTGTGTGTGAGGGAGAAAATGAGCCACTTCAACTCGAGGCTGGGATGTGAGGTGTCGCGTTTGTCCCAGGCAAGAGTATAAACACCTCAGGACTCATTAGAAATGCTAGGGGCGGGGGCTGTGACCAAGCACGTGGGGCCATCCCAGTGGCAGCAGCGCAGCACATTTTCCATATATTAGACCTCAGAAAGTGCTGGGCTCTGCCCTCTCCAACTCCAAAGGAAAGTTTGAGGTTTTACATTTCTGTTTGTGGTACAGGAAAAGGCGTATGATCTGAGGGCTTGATTCAGTGAAATAACATTGCCTTTATACACATTTGCTTCGCAAGGAGGGCAGGAGTTGGAAGCGACCGTTGTGAAATGTTAAAGATTTTCTGGCAGAGGGAAAAGCATTTTTTTCTCTCCCTCCCTGTGGAGGAAAAACAGTCCTAACGAGGAGTTACTTTGTAGTTTTAACTCTCATTCAAACCCTCCCAGCCCTAGGAACTGCGGTGGACCCTCTGTGGCATCTGGCTCCTGCTTCCGGGACCCTTCCCGGCTCTCCCTCGCCCTCCAAGCCCTGCACTCATGAGCTCGCAGAGGAGAGTCTTCCCCAGAAGGGAGCCCGGTAAGTGGAGCTTCTGTGTCTGTCTGCCGGATCTTTGGATCTTTGGGGAGAACAGCTGGAGGGGCTGAGCCTTTCTGACGCTCACCCCAGGGGTGGAAGACTGGTCTGGCTACGCTGTGAGGGGTGCGGGGCTGAGTGTGCACATGTGCAAGTGTGTGTGTGCACACGTGTGTCCCTGCAGTGGCTGGCGGAGCTCTGCCTGGCGTGGCAGAGGGCTAGGGGCTTTTCACAGGACACCCGGGGCAAGGCATGAGGCCATGGTCTGTCACTGTACCCTCACTCCCTCTGTGAGCCTTGCGGGCTCCATGGAGCAGGCACCGGCTATGGAGCTGCTGTGGTTGGCAGGGACCCACCAGCTCACCTTCAGTGCCACAAATGCAGAGTGGGAGAGGGAGCTGCTGGGCTCCTGAGGGGCGAGGAGTCTGGAGCAGGAGGACTCCCCCTCTGTTCTTGGACCTGAGACTGGGGCGGGGCCTGGGCGCTCAGGCTGGGCTGGACCCTTTGCCTTCCAGCAGGTACAGCGCACTGAATGAGATCATTTCTTGTAACAACCTCCTCCCTTTGCTCCGGAAACATAAACAAGCAGTCGTGGGGCAAGGGATTTTAACCCTTCTGCCCAATTTTCAAGTTGCTGCTGGTGAAACTTCAGTTTCTGTTTTAACTTTGGCGTGAGGGAGTAACACATGGTTTTCTTTAAAAAGGAGGAGGCTAGTCAAAGGCAGCTCCAGGAGGCAATGGCAAAAGCCCTGGGGGCAGCGGGGTCAGGTTCCACTCAATCCCTGCTGGACTCTGGAGAAAGCAGCAGAAGGCAAGGGCTGAGGATCTGGCTGTGGATTTGGCCATCTACCTGGGATTTTGGCTTTGAGAGGACCAGGCCACTGAAGCTATTTGCTATGGCTTAGTTTCCTTCTTTGCAAACCAGCTGTCATGAATTTGTACCTCATAGGATGGGAGAAGTAATACATGAATAAAACTTGTGAAGTGCCCTGGGCAGTGGATACATGACTCAGTGAACAGTAGAACTCTAAGAAACAGCCATCTCAGACACCCAGGGACTGGAGATGAAAAGTAACTGTAGTCTCTCTGTCCAGCAGAAAATAGGCGACACCCTGGATCACTTCACTTAGGGGGGCATGACACGCATGGGTGGATTTACACTGCGATCTTCCAGGGTAGGACTTGACCTGTTGTGGATGGGTGTGCAGTGTTTGGGGAAATCATCTTCTCCACTTTCATTTACAGGGAGGTCTTACCACTTCCTGTCCCTGGCTGCTTGACTTTTGGTTAGGTTTCCTTGGCAACAGACTCAGGCAGAGATTTGTGCGTTGGAAGTTCGCTGCAGAGTGCTCAGGGAACACTGTCTTCTGAGTGACGAGGTATAACTGGACAGAAAGATGGGATGGGCCTCGGCTGGCCCCGCCGGCTTCCTAGCTGGCCCACGTGGGCTGCCTCGGGACCTGGCCTGACTCTGGGCAAGGTGGCCGTCTTTGGCTGCAAGCTCTGCCAGCAGGACTTGGCGTGAGCTGTGTCAAGCAGCCTTTCTGGCTGTGGTCCTAGAATGAGCCGCTGACCTGGGTGACAGCTCACAGCTCCCACCCGGTAAGCTGGCCTGACTATCTCCCTACTTCTGAGTTCAGCCGTTTAGCAGATTGGACACTAAATATGCCACCGCCCACCCCGCTGCATCCTTACACAGCAGTGGAGTCTTGCAGACACTTTTTTTCTGTGTCTGGGGCCCATTGTCCCCATGTACGAAGCTGGTGGAGGGGAGTGGGATAGAAACAACCTTTAGGGGCTCTTCCAGCTTCATGGGTTCACTGACACGGGTTCTGAGCAGGGGCCAGAGTGTCTGGTGGTGTCCCCCACTGTAGGCAGGTCACATGACCATTGGTGCCCCAGTTCCCTCTGCTGGACAATAGATATTGTGATGGTGGGGGAGCTACATGAAAGGACTAGGGGTGCACATGCAGGAGATGTGACTTGGGCTGGAACCCGTAGGTGTGGCTGGGGAACCCTGTTGCCCACTCCCCACATCCCGACATTCCTCCTGGGGCAGCCATAGGAGGCTATGCATGAGTCCTTCACAGTTAAGAGCTGTGCAGTGGAGCTTGGGACCATCACAGATGTAGCTGATTTTATTTTATTACTTTCCTTCCCTAGCTTTCTATTTATTTATCAGTATACAAAGAGAGCAATCACTTTTTTCAACACTTGGAAAGCACTTACACACAGAGATTTGTTTAGGGGAGTCCATGCTCCTGATTTGTGGGACCCATTAAGCCGGCAATTGCTCACACAAAAATATGAAAGAGGGCAAGCGATTGGGGTGGGGTTTCTAGTCTGTGGATCCTAGTAGGCTTCCCAGAGGAAATTCCACATGAGTGGCTTCCACGGTATGTGGAGGACTCAGGGTGGGAACAGGAGCAGGGAAACAGGCTTGGGCAAGGGAACAGCAAGGTGCCCAACAGGAAGGAGAGAGAAACATCAGTCAGGAGGTCTCCCCAATGAGCACCTTGAAGTGTACTTCCAGGGCACGGCTTTCCTTTCAGGGCCTTCAAAAATATCACAGCAACCCAGCTCAAGGAGGAGAGAGGTTTCTGCCGGTGGGTGGGCAAGGCTTTGCCTGTGTGGCAGCCTGCCCTGCTGCCCACTTCTGTGGCCCCAGCGGTACAGCAGCACAGTCCGCAAAGCTCCCTCCGCCCTAGCTACTCCTCTCCTGCGCCCAGCTCCGAGCGTCTTGCCTTCCTCACCCTGAGGGCAGAGCCCTTGCGGGCACAGTGGAGCACAGGGAGCCGCCTGGGTGCAGGTAACTCCTGGGTTCCTACGGCTGCCTCAGCATCGTCGTCACCATGAGGCCTGCACTAGAGTTCATTGTGTCCTGCATTATGGATTCTTTAGCCTTCTTTCAAGTTTATTTCACCCAAAATAAAATGTAGTGATTTTGAAACACACAGGGAAGTGGAAAGAATTGAGCCAACATGCACGTTCTGGTGATCTAGATTCTATGACGTTTTCGTATAGTTCCCTCTCCACACCTGTCTGTCTCTCAATCTCACTATCCATCCACGTATCTACTTTAATTAGTTCTTTAAATTTTTAGTACTGGAGATTGAAGCCAGGACCTTTAGGGAAGAAAAGTAATAAAGCTTTCCAAGTGTTGAAAAAAGTGATTGCTTTCTTCGTATATTGATAAATAAATAGAAAGCTAGGGAAAGAAAGTAATAAAGCCAGCCCTTTTATATTATTATTATTATTATTATTATTATTATTATTATTATTATTATTATTTACAATTTTAAATTTTGAGACAAGGTCTCACTAAGGTTGCCAAGCTAGGCTTGAACTTTTGATCTTCCTGCCTCTGCCTCCAACAGTGCTAGGATTACAGGTGTGTGTCACTATGCCCAGTGCCACTGTAATTTTTGAAAAATTCCCGTATGTGTTGGCATCACTATACTTCGGTGTGTGGAATGCACTAGGGTTTAAGCAATGTTCACTTGCTATTCTTCTCTCAGGTAAGATTTACATACAGTGCGGTGCTTTGTGTCTTAAGCGCACCATCTGGTTAGCTTTGGAAAATCTACACACATGTGTAAGACATACTCCTGGCAAGACATAAAGCGTCAACACTGCCCCAGAGCTTGCATATGTCCCTTCCCAGTTGCTTTGTTCCTACTGATAATGGATAACCTGCTGCCAACTCCCCAGCCTTTCTGCACAGGCCCTGACTATGGGGACAGGCCTTGTGCTGGGCTCAAGTGCCTATGGAGACGGGGTTCTGGGACCAGGGAACAGCCCCAGGCAGAGGTTCCCTGGGCTACACAGCCACAGGGAAGCGAGATGGAGCATCCTGGGCTGCTCTTGGCCTGTCCTTGGCCAGCTGCTCTGGGTCTTGATTATGGGGTTAGGAGTAGCAGGTGTGTCACCCAAGGAGTTGGACCAGGGTGGCCCGGAGAAGGGCACCCAAGATTCTGCATGCGATTGCCCATCCCAGTGTAGGTGGCAGTCATGGCATGGTTCCCTCCAGGCTGTCACTGTGCTCCCTGGGTGGAGATGCCCTCAACTGCCTGTGAGGCTGCTGCATAAGGCGTCGCAGATGAGGTCCACTCCTGGCGCAGGACGACAGCTTTTGTGCCTGCTGTCTGCCTTCCCTGGGGCAGTGCACGTGGACATCCCCGGGAGGGTGCTTCGAGGCACAGGGCTCCAGGTGTCAGTGTGCTTGTGGTTACAGGGCAAGGCAGCAGCAGATAGCACGGGCTGCGGCTCCTAGGTCATGGGCCGATTCAGGACACAAGAGCTTGCTCGGAAGCTGAGGTGTGGAGATGGCAGAAGCGGAGCACCTAACAGCGCTTCAAGCTGGCGTGAGACCAGCCTGAGAGTCCAGTAGGGACTTCACATTTTTACACACTCAGTTGCATCTTGACAATAAAACATTAAGAAAAGAAAGAAGGGATTTCATCATCTTTAAAAATGTTGTTTTCTGGTGTGAGGCAGGAGACCGCATTCCCCAGATAACTGCGTGGGCAGAAAGACCAAGAGTATAAGTGCCTGGCATGGCACGGACCGTCTTGGCCTCTGCCCCTACCCGGGCTGAACACACGCGCAGGCCAGCCCTCTGGGGCATTTCTGGAATCCCAGAGGAGCCAGGAAAGGGCCCTGCCAACTACAGCTCCGCAAAAGGCAAAAGCCCAAAGGGAGCACGCGCCCCTGCCCGGGCTGCACTGAATGGACACCTCCCCTTGTTCTTGGATGCGCTGTTCCCTAATACCTGGCCTTTGCCCCGGGCCGTCAGGGAGGGTTTTGCAGCCCTTTCTGAACTTGGCCTTGAAGGGACATTGCTCAAGCAGGACCACTCCCTCCAACCTTGGTGTTTAGCCCAGGTGATGGGTCCCATGGGAAAGACAGCAGCTCAGGCTGTCACTGTGGCCATGTTTATTTATTCGAGTTGTGCTACAAGAACAAGGGCCGCCTGGACTGTGCTGTCATGCAGCCTTGACCCCACCCTGCTCAGTGCTTGGGGATGTTGTTTTCCCATCTTGTGATTCCCTTGTGGACCAGGAAAAGGCTGCCATTATGGGGCAAACCCTCCGGGGTCCTGGGGAGAAATATATTATGTTCAGGTGGCAACAACTGCTGTGCAAACGATGGTTGCTCTCTTATTAATCCACCTAGTTCCTGAATCTTCAAGCACTTTCTTTGTCCTGTAGCTGTGAGTTAAACAGAGCGGTTCTGCCTGTCTAATCTGAAGGGCTGTTAATGTTCTTGGAAATAAACATTCTCCTCTTGTGGAGAGCATTCTTACTTTCTCCTAATCCCTGGCCTTGAGGAGCTAGGACTGAAGAGTGAATGTGTCTGAAGTGCCATTTAAACCCGAGTCTACTCATAAGAAGACTTAAGCAACCGCCTGTAAGAGCTCTTTGTAAACTCTAAACACAAACAAATGTGGAAACTCATTACATGACATTAGTCATTTATTTATTCATTTAGTCGTGCATTGATTCACTCAGGAAATGTTTATGGAGGCCTTATGGGCTGAGCCAGTCCCTGTGCAGCGGACCTGCTGTGAGCCAGTCTGGGGGTGTTGGTGTGTGAGGCAGAGACTCCAGAGTGGGCAGATGGACAGCGTGCAGCCACTCAGCTAGATTAGTAGGTCACCTTCCATGAAGGAATAAGGGAGAGGTGGCCCAGAGCATGGGGTTGGGGGCATGCTTATGTTGAGGGGACAGGAGGGCCATATGTAGGAGAGTGAGATAAGCAAGAGCCAACCACACTGGGATCTGGAAGAGGGAGCTTCCAGGAAGTGGGAGCAGCGGGGGGCCAAGGCCCTAGCACAAACTGGGCTTGGCTTCTTTTCAGGGAGCAGGAGTGGTATGGGCTGAGGGTAAATGGGTCAGATCCCACACTCTCTGCGACCATGGTGAACAATTTAGATTTTCGTTTGAATAAACAGTCGAGTCTGGGAGGAGTCAAGGATTAGTGGAGCATAGCAGATTTTTTGGGCAGCAAACACATTCTTTTGGATGCTCCTATATGGTGAGTGTGGTCACTATATGTTTGTCAAAGCCCACTGAACCCTGAGATACAGGGTGAACCCTGAAGGTCAGCCATGGACTTCAGTTAATTATGGATCCATACGTTTATCGGTTGTAACCGTGTCACATTAACGCAGGTGTTCATAGCGGGGCAAGTTGTGTGTGTGAAAAGGGAAAGGGAACTCTGTACAGTCTGCATAGTTTTTCTGTAAACCTATAAAGCCGCTCTGAAAAATAAAGCATATTAAAAGTGTTAAAAATTTTTAATCTTTGAGAAAAAATTGATGCAAAATATTTATTCAAGTAAGGTATTTTATGCAGTAGTTTTTCCCCTTCAATAGACTTGTGATAACCACATCTTTAAAAATCTGTAAATAATGTTATCAAAATAATCTTAATGTTTGAAATCTCACAAAAATTTATATTTTACAATCCACCCTGAATATCAAAGCTGCAAGAATAGCACATCTCCTAAATCCAAATATTTTACAGCTGTACCCCAAAGGAAAATGAAAATACCATATACTTGGTTAAGAACTAAAGTTACCTGAGCAGCCAAAAATTAAATAAAATATCCAAAGTATTATTAGCATTAATTTAATATGATTATCACTTCAATAGTCACTTTGTCATTGAAGATGACTGCTAGTGCAAGGAAATGGAATGAAACTCAAATCAGGATCCCTTTCCTCTAGTAGGAGTCTGCTTGTACCAGTCTCTAATCAATCTCTGTTACCAAACCAGTGGAACTGGTGGGTGGTGCAGTCCTAAGCTCTCCCAAAGAGAGCCCCTCCAGCCCTACCTCTCCAGTTGAGACCAAATCTTCAAGAATGTTATGTAGGCCAGTGTCATGATCTACATGTATGTTTTCGAAAACTCTAGCCTGTGTTATGTGAGAAGTGGATTAGGGAGACCTGCACAGAAGTGAGTGTTGCAGTGGTGGATAAATTTGAATGGTGGAATGGAGATGGAAAGGTGGGTGGGGTTGGGCTGTCTTCTGGGGTTAAAGCCATGTGGTATCACCTTGGATGCAGCGGGAGGAGCAGAAAGGCAGGAGATGAGATTAGGAAAGCTCGTACTTCCACGGTGCATTCTCTGAGCCCCTTCCAGGTGTGATTGCATTTAGTCTTAGAACAACCCTTGGGGCTCGATGTCAATGCAATGCCATCTACTGATGAGAAAAGCTGTCCATAGACAGGGAGGGGCTGTGTAACCTGCCACTGAGCCTGCATCTGGCCAGCGCACCTGTGAAATCCCACCCAGAAAATCTGACTTCAGAGGCCTTGCTCCTACCTCATTCCTGCTGGGGTTTTGGGTGTGAGCAGTGATGGATGTCAGTGACAATTACAAATTTGGGAAAGGTGTACATTTTACCGGGTAGAGGCCAAGACAATTATTAGATGTTAGGCACGTGGTGGGAAATAAAAGTCAGAAGTCACCAGGTGGCGCAGGGCTGGAGTTGTGGGTCAGGGAGAGCTGGGGCCTGACCTCTGGGTCATGCATGAATAAGAGAACATGGCTTTGGAAAGATGCAGCCCACAAACCAGTAGATGGACAGGAGGGAAGACCTGAGAGCACACAGCATGGTTACACAGATGTTGTTAGAACTTTCATATGATGTTAAGGCCTTGATCTGAATCTGCTTGTTGCTTGAGTCAGAGCAGGGGGTGCTTGGAGCGAAGGGAGCAGCAGTTCTTGGGTCCCAGCCTTGGGCATGCACTTGCTGGGCTTGAGCTTCTCTAGGTCTTACATCTGCATCCATAAGCCAGGGCATGCAATCAAGTCATCGAATCTCAGCCTCAGCCTTGCCTATCAGTTGAAAGTCCCCACTGGTGAGTGTGCTGATGTTGCTTTATTATGGTGTTCCATTTCTGATTGAGACTTCCCTGATAATCCATGTCTGGATCATGATAATCCAGTCTGATGACCCTAACTGCAGCATAAAGAATTCCTGGCATGACTGAAAGGATGCTGGACACTTGTTGGCTGAGAACCCTGAGGGACTGTGGGCTTTCTGCTTGGATAGTATAGAGGTGGGTACGAGGCTCAGGAAGGTGTCAGGTTGAGCCTCACTCAGAGCGGGGGCTCTGTGCTGGTCCAGGTCTGGGCCACCCAGGTTTGCTTCCATTTGATTTGGACAGGAGATGACCCTGTTGTGAGGATACACTTTTGCATTTGCCTTCTGAGTCTTTTCATCTGCTGTAGCAAACATATTACTTTCGTATGGAAAGAGGGGAGATAGCAGGGGAAAACACCTGGCTGCTGGGGAAGCATTTGATTTTCTCAGCTTGGAGTTGCTGGCCTATAAAATGGACAGAAAGGTAGGACCTCTTTCCTGGAGCTGCTGAAAGCACCCAAAGTAGCAAGGTGCTCATCAGATCCTCCAGCATCCAGGCAACTGTTTGTAGGTGGCAGCCGTTCTTACAGAGGGCCATGGGTGTGCACGGTGTGCCTATGTGCACACGAGTGTGTGTGCACACACAGTAGGGAGGAGTCCATGGAGACCAACTGGATTAGCCTTCACACCAAGGGAAGATTACAATAACAATGACAAGAGTGTATGGCCATTTCTGTCTCCAACTAGCTCTTGATTTTATCTGGTAGATATGGGGACAAGAACTGCCGTAGTGAGGCTGAGCTCCTGGTGGCCTGGACCCAGGTGTAAGTGTTCTGTCCTTGGGGTGCAGTCTACCTGGGCGTACATGCTCAGGGCTTGCACTAAACTCTTCTGAGTGTGAGAAAGCACAGAGCAGCTGAGAGTAGATCCCTTTACAGCTCCTGCCATCTGGATAGGAGAGGCTGGGTGCTGCGTGATTAGGTATGGAGCTGCCCCCACCCAGAGAGCTAGGAAAGGGGGCTGAGGCAGAGTTGGGCTGGCTGCACTGGGGCTGAGCCCCGACAGAGGCTGTGGAGCACACAGAAGCAGTGCTGAGCAGCGTCCCACTCCCTGCACTTCAGCTGTCCCCTGCACTGCAGGGTCAGCTAACAATGCTTCACTGTCCCCTGGGCCGGCAGACAAAGGACACCTTGTGTGAACACAGGCTGGTTCCTCCCCAGTGGCCCAACCCCGCCACCTGGAGTGGAATTTCCAGGGCTTCCTACAAGCTGTACCTACATCCTCATTAAAGCCCCCAGGAAGCCCGGAAACACTCTGTGGTGAGCGGCAGAAAGAATTCTATTGTTCAGAAGAGGGGGCCACACAGAGGTCCCAGCCTTGAGGAGGAATGAAGCACAGAGGCTGTGCTTAGGGGAGATGTGTGGGATGCTCTATAGAGGGCGGGTGCCTGAATGTCACCCTGAGATTAGGCTGGGGGGGCATGCATGGGAAAGGCACTCTGATGGAGTGAGCTGAGGGCCCCAGAAGCACTGCCTCCTGCAGGCTGTGCGTGGTTCTGTAAGCCAACTTGCCAGCACGTGCGCAGGACATATCTGCTTTCTGTGCTTGGTCCACAAAAGGGCGGCTAGGGGGTATGGGGGGAGGGGACACCTGGGCACCTTCATGAAGCTTGGCTGGGCCTGCAAATCTGTATTTCAAGCAGATGTGGTGACTGCTGGCTGAAGGACCAGGCTTGAGGACAATGGTATGGCATCTGTAGCCAAGAGCCTATTGTTACTGTGGGCAAATTTAGCCACGACAGGCCACAGGAGGTGGCCCAAAAAGCTGGACTTGAGAGTCAGGTGGACCTTGATGAGACTCCTGGCAGGGTGATTTGCTAGCAGTGTGACCTTGGGGAAGCTATTTGACCTTGCTGAGCCAGTGCTCAACTGTGACTCATGGTTGCCAAGCTCAGCATGTAGCAAGGAGGTGCTTGGTACACTTGGGGACGTGGCTTTCTCCATCTGGGAGATGGGCACAATAATGCACGCACTGTGTTCTAGGAGGACAGTGTGTGATGACGTGTGGGGAAGGCTCCCAGCATGTGCCAGGGGCTGCCGGGCTGTGGGTGCCAGCAGTGCCCATGCCTTCCTGCTCTCCTGGAACCTCTGTGCCATCCAGGGAAGGGAGGGGCATGCTGAGGGTCCGCGGCTCCACAGAGGGTCTGCTTTCAGTGCCCCTGCCAGCCCAGCAGATGGATGACTTTGTTCCCAGGCTGAGCTCCCGCCCCGGCAGCCCCCCTTTCTGAACCGAGCCTCTTCACGTGGAGAAGTCAGATGGCTCTGTTTGGGAGTCTTCAAGCCGATCTGTGCCTGCCTGGACACACTCGCCCACGGTCACCTGTCCAGAGCAGGTGGCGAAGGCAGAGTCAGACCTGGATCGTCCTCTCATCAGAGCGGGTCTGTGGCTTGGTGTGGCTCCGTGTGGCACAGGAGCATCGCTGGTCACTCTGTCACATCTTACCCTGACCTGGACCCCAGACTGTCCAGGGTCATCTGGTGCTGTGGTCCCTGCTGGACATCTGCAGGCAGGAGCAGGAAGTAGCCACCCTGTGGACTGTGCCCAGGGAAGTCGTGGGCACTGGGTGAGTGGGGGTCTCTGAGCTGTTTGTCCAGGAGGGAGGCTGGCTGCCCACTGGCACAGGAAGGCCTGGCTTGCTCGGACTTTGTTTCCCATTTGAGAGCCCTTCTGGGGCCAGGCAGGAGCAGTAGTGGGATTTTTTGAGTGAGGATTGCTGTGTGCTGAGTCCTACCATGGGCAAAGGAGGAGACTGTTTGAGGGCTGGCGAGAGAGAGCTCTGACCTTGGGGCTGCTGCCTTGGGCCTGCTCTCATCTTTGGGATGTAGGGGATAGAAGAAAAGGAGGGGAGGGGGAGGCAGTAGGTGCCCAAAGGTGAGCATGCAGCGTGGGCACCTCTGTCACCTTTGACCCCAGGAGGAATCTTTCTGCCTGTCTGTCAGTCTCTCCCCTCACACTGGATCAGGCTACTGGAACTCAGTCCCTGTTGATTTTGCCCCAGGTCAGAAGGGAGGCTCCTTTGGGCCTCTGTCAGTGTCCAGAATGTGGGGCTGTTGGGATAACACATTCAAGCTTGGGAAAGAGAGCAGGAGGCTTTTTAGGCTTGCTCAGACACATAGCTCCTTCCCCTCTTGTTAGGTTGAGCCACCCAGAGTGACAGCTCTGTCCCAGAGCCCGGTTCAAGTCACACAGCCCTGGGAGCTGCCCCCACCCCCTGTTCTTTCCCCATCCTCCCGGGGGTGGGGTGTGAGGGTGCCCTTTTCTGTCTCCCTTTTTCTTTTCATTCTGTAGCTCAGTTCAGATCTGTGCTTAGGAACCCAGAGGGGACAGTTCTGTGTACACCTGCCAGCTGTCTGGGGCCCTGCTGGCCACTTCTTCCACCCATCTGAGGCTCAACCTTAATGCAGACCACCTGCTTCTTTCCTGAGCACCTCTGCTATAGGATGGGTGCTAAATTATCTCCTTTACACAGTGTGCCCCCAAATTGAACAGGAGGATCACTCAGTTAAAAGGGGCACACCTGGAACCTGGACCCTAGCCTGTCGGGCTTCACATCCTCATGCTGCTGTGTGAACCTCCCTCATAAATGCTTAAACCCTAAGCACCACATAGTGATGCATGCACACACAGGGCCACAGTCTTTGCTGCACTATAATTATATACAGCAGTTATTTTCTGATTCTTTTATTTTATCCACAAACCATTTTAAAATTACAGCCTGGCATGACCACTCACACAGAGAGAATAAGGCTGAATTGTTTGGGCAGAGGCAGACCACAAACTTGAGACCTGGCCTCTTTCTGTGTGTCCCTGCTGGTGGGATCCCAGGTCGGTCCACAAGCTGGAGAGTGGGGAGGAGAGGGACAGGCAGGCAGGAAGAGGGACAGAGGAGGAGAAGGAAGTAGGGCACACTGTGCTGGAGTTGATCCTGAGGGACTTCTTCCCTCTCCATGTCTGCTCACCAGCCTGAGCTGGCTGTTGGGTCCCTCTGCTCCCTGCACTTGGGCAGCTCTGTGGCCACCAAAAAATATGCTCCCACCTGCACCCAGTCATGTTTTTCAAGTCTCAGATCCTTGGTGAGATCACCCTTTGGGTCACTCCAGACTGTGGCCAGGGATGTGGCCTTCTCACACATCTGTCACCCCAGGAGCTATAAGGGACCATGGCTTCATGCTCTGCATCATGAGGGTCTGACACACAGAGCACCCTAGAGGGTGATTTGGCATAAATAAACAACATAAACAGCAATCTATTTTTGTTTTCTTTATTTTAAAGAGAAAAAAAAATCAGTAAAAAAAATGATACAAAATATCAAAGCAAGATAGTAGAAGAGTAACCATGGTTGGCACCTTGATAAATAGCAGTTGAAGGAGACCAAGGACACCAGGGATTTGCATTACCCATTTGGGCTGTGATGCATTTTTATATCTTAGATGTTTTCCACTATTAAAACACAGCTCAGCATAAATGGCTACCTCCTCCTGCACATGGGGAGAAGGTGTCCATGGAGGGAGAGCACACAGGCACCTCTGAGGCTTTGAGTGTGGGCGGAAGGCAGCTTGAAGCCAGGGCTTGACTCTCAGTCCTCTTTACAGGGTTCTGTTGAAATCACGACACAACTCTGTCAGCCTTACAGTGAGGCAAGGTCCTGCCAGGAACCTGGAGGGGTCTCAGCACTAAGCCCTCGGAGCAGATGGGGGTGCTGAGTGCAGGGCAGGATGGGCAGGCTGCCTGCAGGGAGCACCTGCTCCTTCACGCTCGCAGATGCTGGGGAGAGTCTTGCCCTCGAGGGAATTAGTTCCCAGGGCCTCCAGGGCCTGCACCACCATGTGGATGCTGGGGTGCACCTGGATTGGAGGTCTGCGTGGGTCTTGCCTTGGT
>PVKN010012436.1:0-20745 GCA_004027915.1 Capromys pilorides
CTTTGGTCTTTGAACTCCCACACTGAAGTACTGCTACAGAATACAGAGCTCTTGTGATCGGAAGACGCCAGAGTGTGCCTTTGCCTTCAGCTTGTGCTTCTGCTAGCTTTCTGGAGATCACATTTGTTTGAAGACCTAGAATTTGAGAAAAGCGAATGTTGTTATACCCTGCTTTTAGCATCTTGCTTGCATGAATTTACTTAACCTGTTCCCCTCCATGGGGTAGATGACATTGTCATCTCCATTTACAAAGGACTGATAGACGAGGAGGATGCCAACCAATGTCCCCATGGTTGCAAACGAGTGGTGGGGCTAAGCCCTGACAAGAAGTGACTGCATTAGGGTGGCCTTTGCCGCACTGTAAGGTGTCCTTCGTTTGGCTTAAGCCCTCTGTGAAGAGGTGATGATGGGTCTACATAATGTTTCCATGTCAGTAACTGACAGTTCATCAGCAAAGACCTCTCCATCCTCTGAGCACAGGAGTTGCTTGGGAATACCTTGTTCCTTGGGAGTCGGTTGTTCATAGGACAGGGTTGTGACTCAGAGTGAGAACAGATTTCCTCACATAACCTGCTTATCAGCTTTATTCTTTTGGCTTAGGTGTTTTTTGTTGTTGTTTTTGATCTTTTTGAGACAAGGTCTCGCTATGCATCTTGAACTCACACTGATCCTCGTGCCTCAGCCTCCCAAGTGCTGGGATTGTGGGCGTGCGCCACCACGCCCAGCTCCTTGGCTTAGCTCTTGAGGCCATAAAAAAGATACTTTGGGTTTTAGATGGTAGTGGAGAGCTATGCTGGCATGGGCACTTGTGTTCATGATTAGCATTGTTTAGATTTCACTTCATTACCTATATTTGGGTGTCCAAATAATTCCTAGTTTTAAAATTTCAAGGAAAATAAAACAGACCAGAATGTCCAGGCTATCCATGAGCATTTAGTGACCTTGGAGCCAATGGTTTCAAGCGTGAAGAAGAGGCAGGTGTCTTTCGTTCTTAACCTAAACAACTCCAGCTCTAATGATACCTGTAAAACCAATCAAAATAGATTTGTAGCACTTAAACTGAGGATTGTAGAAATTGGTTGCTTAAAATGAAACTTAGAGGCAGCTTGGTATTAGTTCTTATCATAAGAAGGCCTTGGACACCAGCCAGGTGGAAAAGATGAGAAGCGTGCAAATTTGAACTTGGACACGCTACACAAAAATAATTGCCTCAGGCATTCATTGGTTCAGGAAACCTTTATAGCACCTAATGTGGGGAAGAAACTTTGTTGGTGGTGACGCATAGACCGATAAGACAGCATCCATGAGAGATTTAGGGTCTCCTGGGGGAAGGCATGGGGTAAACAAGGAGCTGTAGTGCAAACTATTGACTACTTTGGCAAAAATAATAATAATAATAATAATAATAATAATAATAATAATAATAATAATAATATAAAGATCCTATCTATCATCCATCTGTCTGTCTGTCTGTCTATCTATCTGTCTATCTGTCTATCTGTCTGGTCTGTCTGTCTGCCAATCTATCTATGTACCTACCTACTTACCTATCCATCTATCATCTATGATTTCTGTCATCGCTATCACTTATCTACATATATGTGTATATGCTTATATATGATATAAACTTATAGATAAAAGCATTTTGCACAGTATTAAGTCTTATACATAGAAAATTCTTCATGCTAGGTGTTCTTTTTTTTTTTTTTTTAATTTTCGTACTGGGGATTGAACTCAGGACCTTGCACTTGCTGGGTGCTTATGCTGCTCAGCTATCTCCCTAGCTCCAAGTCTAGCATTTTTTCTTAAATTGATAATATGAAGAGAGAATTCTACTAGGATTCCTCGTCCTGTTGCATCATTCTTATACCTGTTGAAAATGAAAACCCTTCCTTGAAGCTCTTAGGGCATGCTATTAATCGTTATGCTATTGTGGGATTTTGTAAATGCTTGCATAGGCACAGGTATTTGGCCATATTTTAAGTTTCTAAAGTATTAGTGGTATGAGTTCAACCACAAGATGAACTCATTCCTATCCGGTACTTTTAGGTGAATGTCAAAGCCTTAGAAGAGAGCAGGTTATCAAAAAAAATGTGTGCTGCTGCTGGGAGCAATGCATGTTGTACAGGTTTTGTCAGGATGAAGTTAGTTTTACCACCTGCTTCTTAAAGGGTCTTGCTTTGAGGAAAAACAGTTTTGAGGCTTATGAGAACTGAACAACATGGTCTTGGTTGTGGGGCTTAGCTCTCAGGAAAAGTAAACAATTTTGTAAATGATTTGAATGACTGCTGTTGTGTGAGCTCTGCAGGTGTGGTTCCACGGCAACTAGCAGCAAAATACTGCTCAAAAATAATTCTCTTTATTGCATGTAAAATGGAAATAAAGGAGAGAAAATATTACTGAGAGATTTTATAAGCTCCGAAGTTGTCTCAAAAAATACTTTGTTTTATTTTAGTGGCAGAGAACCCTTGAAACTAGAGTTCAAACATCTCTCTTAATCTGATTTAGAGACTTCTCACAGATCTTTTAATAAGCTAACATAGTGTGTGTGTGTGTGTGTGTGTGTGTGACTTCTCTCCTAGATAAACGTTTCACGAAAGCAATATTTATTTATTTAGTTAATTAGTTAGCTAGTTAGTTATCAGATACAGGATCTTGCTATGCAGTTGAGAATCATAGTGATCCTCCTGTCTCAGCCTCCCCAGCGCTGGGATTACAGGTGTGCACCACCACGCACAATTTCAGGGCCTACCTGGCTCACCCAGGTTTCTGGGGCCAGCACTGCATGTGGTACCAAGGATCGAGCTCTGGTCCTTGCACTTGACAGGCAGGCACTTAGACCATTGAGCTATCTCACCAGCCCATAAATTATCATCTTCATCTCCAGCTGGTTGATGGTGAATTTGTCTGATCGAGTGATCATATTTAAGGATCATTAACTGGTGTATTCATCAGCGTTATTTATTGCTAAGACACAAGACCTGGCAATCACAACTTCACAGAGATGTTTATTCCTGGTTTCAAGGGCCCAGTCCCTGGCTTGCTGGCTCCGTGACAGGAATAGCTCAGCAGAAGAACTTGGCGGGGGAGATCTGCTCCCCTCAGTGGCTGGGAAACAGAGCAGAGGAGCGGTGGTGGAGAGGAGGGAGTGAGAGCCCAGCCGGAGTGCCCGCCATCACACATCCGGGCCCCACACAGACACGCCCGGCCACGTGCTGTCTTAATCTTACTTTCTCTCCATGAACACAAGGCCACATCGGCAGTTGCTTTACTTATTTGTCAAATATTTATGGAACATCAACTCTGAGTTTCTCAGTGTTCAAGTCATTTGAGATACATCAATGATCAAGGCACAAAAAGCCCTCTGTACTCAGTATCTTTCTTGTTATTTTATATTAAACCTAATAAAAGGCAATCATTAATGAATAACTAATGTTTCTCTTATCAAAAATTTACAAGTGAATTACACCAATATTTATATAATGTATTTTGGTATTACATATGTAATTCCATGTTTCTTAAGTGCCATTATTTATTTTTATTATTATTAATATTATTATTATTATTATTATTATGCATTTAATTGTTGTAGGGTCTCATTACGCAGCTCGGACTCCTAGTGATCCTCCTATTTTCAGCCTCCCCAACACTGGGCTTACAGCTCTATGCCTGGATTCTGTGGCTGGCTCAGCCTGTCCCAGGGGTGGGGCTGGCATAGCACATGGTGCCAGGGATCGAACCTCTGTCTCTGAGCTTGCCTAAGATTGCTAAGGAGGCACTTTAGTTGGCTGAGCTATTTTGTCAGACCCATAGGTGTCATTTTAAAAACACTAGTATGTGACAGCAGAGTTTTGGACAATGTTAATTTACTGCTGTGTTCTACACAAAAGATAGAATATATGTGGCATGTTGACAGTCTGTGGCTTCGAGACTTGCTAATGTTGAGGATCTGAGCTTGATTATGCTCTACATCTGGAAAAGAATCGGAGTCATGTACTGGGATTTCATAGTGTAACTGCACTAAGTCCGTGAGCGCTCTGCACCTTTGTGAAACTGAGTCAGGCACTGCTGCTTAAAATTAGCCATATAATAGTTTGTTGGGATAAGTTTTGTTGTCTGTGTCACTCTATGCACCTAGTATTATGAGCAAGAAAATTCTTTGAACTTGATTTGATTCTGGAGGTATCATTCTTCAAGTGGCTAAAGATTTAAATAAACGAGATATCTTAGAAATGTCACTAATTGGCATTTTGGAAAATATATGATGCTGCCCAGCAACCAATCTTTAAACATGAATTGGTTTATTTAAATAAACCATTTAAATATTTGAATATTCATGTAAATGGCCTTAAGGATCATGAGCAAAAATATATCTTTAAGTTATTAATACCTCTAATAAGTAAATCCTTCTTTCTACTAAAGGCTTCACAGTGACTTTAAATGCAGTTAGAGGACTGATGTGGACCAATTAATAATGCTTCACCCTTGGTGACATTTTAAAGTTCTTATCATCCTGCAGTCAAACTTTGTAGGCCAGGACCAAAAAAATAAAATGATACCAAAGTCAAATATTCACATAACTTGGAGCTTTGTTTTTCCTTTGATTATAAAGTTTCAAAAGATAAGAGGCTACAGAGAAGATCTCATTTCATTCATCAGTATTTGATGTCGTTTTTTCGTACACGAAGGCCCACATGTGACCTGTCAGCAGAGCACTCTGGGTAGTCTTCACTTTCCTACATTCTTGCAAAACGTTTATATCCTCTTGTTACAATAGTCTTTGTAAACAACATAAAATAATGTAACACTCTGTGCAGATAAACTGGTGTCTTTTCATGTTCGTTTTTGTGGTTATCATAAACACAGTCGACTCACTCTTTGTGTTCTGCTGATAGAATTTTAATTGTTTTGCAGTGCAGCGGGAGGATCTCTATAGACTCACACCACTTTATAGTCTTTCATTTCTTTTGCTGGTCATAAAGTTTTATATGTTAGAAAATTAGTAAGGTTTTCGTGAAATGCATGTAACTTTTAGATGTTTCATTGTATTAACTTTTCAAAATTCAGATATTCTGACGTCATATATTGTGTCCAAAGTTTTACTTTTTGTGAAGAAATTTGATAAGGCAATGATATAAATAATGCAATAGATAAGCCTGTTTACAGTTTTTGAGATCTTGCCTTCTTGATTATGTACTTCCCATAAATTAAATTAACCAAACCCACTTGTAACATTAATACTTGTTTGTATTGAACAAATATTTTGAAATCAGCTTATATTCATGTTTGACTCTACAAAGTTCAGGCCTGTATTAACAGTTCAATAATTTTTGAAAAACTGGCATTAGGATTGTTAGTTTTTACTTTTACTATAGTCTAAAGATAGGATTTAAAATAGTTCTTCAAGGATTTATTTTAAATGGGAATTTTTAATTCTCCATGAATGACTTGCATTGTGGTTTTTTTTGGGGGGGCGGGGGTTACTAGTTGAACACAGGACCTGCGCTTGCCGGGCAGGTGCTTGTGCTGCTGAGCTACCTCCCCAGCCCTCTTCATGAATGGCTTTGAATTGAAAACAGAATGATAAATGTCTGCTATAATTAATCAGTTATCTGTCTTTTTAAACAATTTTTTGAAAGTATTTTCTTCTATTCTTTGCTTTGAAAGTGATGATTTTGAGAAACACATTTGCATGCTTAAAAAAAAAATCTTAAGAGAATTACTCTGTCTTTCCTATGTACAAAGAAGCTCTCAGGCTTTCTGTTTTATTTGGTTCATGGTTGAAATTGTTGTAAAACAGTCCGTAAGAAGGTCTGACAGTCTGGGTGTGGTGGTGTGCGCTTGTAATCTCAGCACTTGGGAGACTGAAAACAGGAGAATCACTATAAGTCCAATAAACACAGTGAGACCCTGCAGACTCTGTAGCCCCTGTTCTAAACACAGAAAACAGAAACCGAAAAAGGATCTGAGAATCTTAATGTCGTGAGCTGGTGAAAGACTTTTAGAAAACTGATGACCAAGTTTTGCCATATATTGTGGATGGTTACTATGGAAAAACAAAACAGGTGTTTAATCATACACTGGACTGTTTTTCAAGGCATTAAAAATCATTAAATTATTCTACAGAGTATTAACTTGCACCAAGGGAATGAAACCTAATTGTAATAAATATATCAAGTTGTTTTCTTATTGAAATACAACAGTGAAAGAACCCATAGTGAACCTGCTCCATGGAAATGTTGAGACCCAGCTGGTCACGCCATGGAAATGTTGAGGCCTAGCCGGTCACGGAAGACAGAGCTGCCATATTGGCGCTCCTTTTTGTATTCTGACGTGTTTCTCCTGGGCCGGCTGTCCTACCTCATGCCCCCTGTGTGCTCAGGAAGAAAGTCATTGCTCCTGTCCTCAGCCACATCTGATTTCCTGCAAGTGTAAACTCTGAAGTATTGCAGAATCACTCCCTGGCATCTCAGTCTGTTGGGAAGGACAGGACCTTCGGGAGGACACTTCCAGCCTCGTTTCTGGACAAACAAGCCTCAGAAGGGTGGCCCGTAGCAACTGCCCACTGGGCTTATTCACTTTTGCCTGTAGAGCTCAGTTGGTCACATCAGATTATTAATGTCAGGTATGCGTGTGTATATGAGGAAAACTAAACTGATGACACCTCTTTAAATTACACTAACTGTTCATTAAAGACAGATCTAGATTCGAATGAACCACACTCCATGTATGAAAGAGTTTTTCTGAGCAACTCAATATTGCTTCTATTTTGGGAGCCCTATAAACAATCTGAGAACACAGCCTCCTCTGAGTCATTCTGTTATCTACCGAATCAGGTCCCCGGGGAATCTCATCTCTGACTGTTCCTCTTCCATTTCCGCACACGCAGCCATAGCCCTCAGACCGCAGGGTTGAAAAGGAGCTTCGGGATCACATGACCTCACCGAGTGCAGAAGTTTCTCAGGAGCTTAACCCTTTCATTCTGCCCTGCCATCACCCTTGTGCTGCCTGATCCTCACAGAGGTCCTCATCCACGTTCCAGAGCCTGCGGCTTTACCTGTCCAGTCCGCACTCCACACTTCCCACAGACAGATGCACCCGACACACACATGAAATGCCCAGGCCCAGCCCATCCCCTAACAGCCCCGCTGGCCCAGGAGGCAGCGCCAGCTCCACACCCGCCCTTCCTGTCCCCAGAGGCTCCACTCTGCTCTTCTCCCAGCTTCTCGGCGGTCGATCAAAAACACTACCCGCTGCTTTTACCAGTTGGGAAGGCTACTGCTGTTTTTAAAATTCTCTTGTTTCTATTGTGACAACGTACACAAAGCGCTTTGCATCACAACCACTTCGGCGCATGCAGCTCAGTGGCACTTACCTGACTTGCAATGCCCTGCGACTGGCCAGGCCATTTCCGTGATGACTGGAATCTTGTGAACTTGGAAGTCTATTCATTGAGCAAGAAGTCTTCATGCCTCAGCCTCTGGCAGCTGCCTTGTACTGTGTGTCCCTGTGGTTTTGATTATTCTGCCTCCGAGAAGTAGAATTGTACATCGTTTTCTTTTCCTGACTGGCTTGACTCTTAGCATAAATTCTCCAAGTCAAGTCACTGTGGCATCTGTCAGAACTCCCCTCTATTTCATGCCAATAATTCATTGTGCGTTTGTGTGCTGTATTTTACTCACGTCCTTGTCTGAGGCTGAAAAGAGCTGCCTAGATTTCACCTGAAAGTCTACTCAAATCCTTTCTTCTCTGTACATCAATGCTGTATTTAGTTGGTGCCCATCATACATTAAAAATACATTTTTAATGTATTTGATTGTTGCAGAGTTTAACTTTGTAGCTCTGACTCTCCAAAGCTGTCCCACTTACAGGAGTCTGCAGCCATGAAAACTTTATCAGACCCACTCCTCTCTCAGTTTCATTTGTACATAACTGGAAATATTGGCCTCATGCAGAATTCGAAAAAATAGTTTTGTTGGCCTAAAAAGTCTCAGAACCAGCAGTAATGAAGTTAACCTTAAAGTGAGTGTATGTTCATAACTGATCGCTTCTGTGCATGCTAAACCTCGCTAATATTAGAAACATGATCTTCCCTTCGCTGAGTAGGAGCCTCCCCGGCAACCTGGACAGAGTGTCTTACGGAGGTGCCAGCTCACGTGGGATTAACCCCAGGGCAGGCAGTGCTGTGCCTTAGGCTTCTTCTACACAGCTAGTAGAATATATTCTGCCTTCCTGACAACATGGCCCTACTCAGTTAGGGAATGGTGGAGCTGGGTTCCTTGAGAACTCTCAGTATTAATACATGCTTTAAAGTATAAGACTATTGCAGATATTTTAAGCTACTTAAGTCACAATGAATCTTCAAGACTTTAATATACAAGGAAACTTGGACAAGTGATAGTGTTCTTCAAAGGGAAAAGAAAACCTATACACTATCTGGAAGCCCAGGGCTCACTGGGACTTCATGGATATCTATAGCAACCATCTATTAATAAATTCTTAGGAAAGTTTAGGGTAGCACAAATACATTTTCAGAATGTGCAGCACTCGAAGGTGAAATGTTGTGCTATGAAAGGTTTATCTTTCATGCACTGTGACTACTTTTGGAAAACAACGTCTTTTAATGACCTTATTACTGTGCTGTAAAGAACTCTTCACTGGTGCAATTTTGCTTTGCAGGAAAATTCTATGGCTTAAATGACAATAACAAAATTTAACTAAGCAGCTTCCCACCAATACTGTAAATAAGGAACATTTCACAGACTGCAAGTAATTCAGTTCATCAAAAGTCAGCGATGATGGCATCATTGTTGAGGATCTCATTTGGGGTTAAATAAACATCAGTATCAGACAGTCTGAGAAGTATTAAGTCATGGAGCATTCTATCTCTTCAGTAGCGCGAATGCTGCAGAAAGATTCTCTTGTGGAATTAAATGTGTCAAAACAACTGCAATGCATGATCGCTTATTTCACATAAAAGCCAAAATGTAAAAGACAAACAGCAAGAGCACGGAAATATAGCAGTGCAGTTAGAATCACCCCAAGCATTACTAGAAAACTATTCAAATTTTCTTAGACCAACCTATTTGAATGGCTGGTACTGGGGTGATATTCAAAATGTGAACTCCCCAGCATAGTGAACACTTTCTGGGCTCCCAAGGCCATGCTGTGTTACACATATGCACTCGCACATACTCCAGAGTTGTGAGGCATTGTTAAAAAGGAAGTAAGGGGTCCCCACAACCCGAGATTTTCTGAAGGTGCTGTCATAAAGCTCCTAACATGGAGACAAAGCACAGGCATAGCATTTACTTTGTGAAAGCAACCAGTGATACTAGCGAACAGACAGATGGCTGCAAATCACTGGATGAGATCCCTTACTTCAATTTAACTTCTATTGAACACCTCCTAAGGGTGAATTCCTCCTAAATGGAGGTTTCTCTCATCCCAAGTCTTGTCTGTCTAGTTGAGCAAGGCTAAATATTTGCTTCACAATAAAAAGTAGCCCCATGAAAACAGCCATTCATTGATATAACCGAATCAAATTAACAGAGTCATTTGTGTAGGCAGTATTTTATAATGGACACTGCAGTAGACACACGACACTGTGCAGGTGTTTTTGAAAGTCATGTTCCTTTTGAATGTGTCATTACTGGTTGATGCTGATAGAGCTCATGTGACTTCCGCAGGATTCCAAGCCAACAAACACTATGTCTCACAGTTGGAACAAGTTTTTCTCTTTTATCTAAGATACACGATGGCTTATCAGGAGGCAGGTGTAGAACAGTGCATCGGTATCTCCACACTTGCATTCTCACACATCTGTGCCCACACAAACGTATGCACGTGAAAATGTAGGCAGTTCTCTGAATAAAACATGGTTCAGAAGTGTGGATTGCTCAGGTGTGTGTGTGTGTGTGTGTGTGTGTGTGTGTGTGTATGTGCGCAGTTAATGAATTGATAGGAACATACACAATTTTAGATTCAGGAATTGGGGATGGAGGACAAGTGAAGTTATATTTCTACTCATTCTGTTTTCTAAATAGCCCCTGAGCTTTGTTGGTTTCCTTTGAGCTGATGTTAGCCTACGTTTGTTAAACATCTACTTCCAAACTGATGTATAGAGAGCATTATTAATGATGACGTGGCATCTCATATGTCAAACTCTTAAAGTGATTTAGATAAAATAGACATTAGTTTCCCCAATTTTGACTTGAACGATAAATTCCTGTGCTGTGTCTCACCAGTGTCATCTCATTTCTGTAAATACCTGTCAGGTGACTGTTTAATTTTACAAGCAGCTGAGTCTTAGCCAAGAATCCTAAGGCGATGGTCCTTGTGGTCCTTGGAAATTGCTTTGTATTTGAGTCTGTGACATCAAACGAGATCCTCCTCACCCTGTTGCCAAAAAAAAAAAAAAAAAGACAAAGTTTGAATGTTATCACATCAAAGAGAACAATGCCATTGTCTGCACGCTCTTAGATCTGTTTGCATAAATCAATATGGGACACACTTAATTTGAAATAGCATGTCTTCCAAAAGGGATCCTCCCACCCCGTTCATTCATATATATGTATGTGTGTGTGTGTGTGTGTGTGTATATATATATATTCATATATATAATATATTGTATATTCATATATATGTATATATGTATTGTTTGGTGAAAAGATACCAGTAAAATGATAACATCTGGCTGGAGTGAAACACTGCCAGCTAAGGAATGGTTTCCTCTCTGCGGCTCTGACCAGAGTCTGATGTTGAGCAGATGTGCAGCCAGGCCTGACTGTAAAAGTTATAAACATTGTCATAACATTGTTCGACTTCTCTAGTATTTCCTGTCTTCTGCTTAGCACTTTATTACTAAGTCTGGCCAGCTGCCAAGTGAAATGCAGGGAGTGAGGGCCTCTGGCTTGAAATTTAAAACAAGTCCAGAATTCATTGGGTTTAATTTGATATGCGAACTCTGATAACTCACACTTGTTAAAATAAAGCCGCTTACCATTCAAGTTAGATTTACACAGCTTTGAGAGAACATGGGAGAAGAAGAGGAAAACACATTTTTCAGAACTTTCCTATTGGTTCTCGGCGTTCGGGCTTGGAGGAGGGGTGGGGGAAGGGAACAGCTGATTCAGAAGCTGGACGGCTTACAGCAAACTTGTGTTCATTTCCTGTATTAGATGCAGTTCCCTGGGCAGAGAGTGGGCCTTTCTTTCAACACTTCTGAGCACGTTCTTGCTCTTGGCCAGCATTCAGCTCGGGAAGGCCACACGAGGCCCGTGGCCTATACATCATAACAGAATGGCGAGGTGCAAACAAACGAAGGAGCCACCACCGGGCGGGTTTTGTGCACAGGGCGCTTTGAGCCAGGGTGGAGCAGGACGTCCTGGAGGCTCCAGGGTGGAGGCACGCTAGCCCGATTCTTCCTGAAACGCATCCATGATTGATTGGCAATTTTTGGACCACAGGCTGTGGTTAGGATGACATCAATCAGGAAGCAGTGCTCCGGAGGGGCTTCCCTCCTGTGATGGAGCGTTCATTGGCGAAAGGGGCTGCATTTTTTTTTTTTTGCTGTCTGCCCCCTTCACATGTTCATCAGTCCCGTTTGGGTTGGAGCCGTGGTATCCGTGCGCGAGGTGGGCCGCGTTCCTTCCTTGGGCTCTGTCTCCTTCAGAGCGGGAGAGCTTGCCAGTAGCGTGGTGTCTGGTACGTACGACGGACTGAGAAGACAGGAATGGATGAGAAATGAGTACGAAACAAGGAGCGAATAAGAATGCGTGCTGTAGAGATGCGGAAGTCAGGAGATCACGTTTTTATTTAACAGCATGCTGCACCTTTGTTTATAGAGCAGTATTCACTACAGTCAAGCGCTGCACATTTACCAACTAACAGCAACACACAGATTCATTGTTTGCAGTGCTGGAGACCAGCCCTGGGGTGCGCAGGGTGATGAGCGCATGGTGTGCTTTGCCTCTGAGCTACACCCCCACCCACTCACTGTACGCATCTTAGCGTCTTGGCGTCGTTGCATTCCATCATGTGTTTCTTTTAAATAATAGCAAAGTTACAAAGAAGAGCATGCTTGGGGAGGAATTTTCTGGATGCGTGGAGGCATCATTTATTCACTGCCACGGTGCTTTTCTTGCACTTGCAGCATGAGAGGAAACTCCTCACCTGTAAGGTGCTATCGGAGTTCTGCTGGCGCTCTTTGTTGTTTTGTGGGCTTTCATAATGGTCTCCAACCTGCAGAGCTGTTACATTCCCAAAAGGATATGTTATGGATCTATGAAATTTTTGTAAGGTGTGAACACTAAAAAGTTGTCCCAAGGCTCTGCTGTTAATTTGTTTTTATTGGGGCGAAGGCAAGAATGAGGCACACGTGTGCGCGGCCCTTCTCACTGCTCTTATGTTTTCACGTGCATTGGGTGTTCAGAGAGGCACGGGTGACTCTGAAGTTACAGCTCCTAACTCTGGAGAAGTCAGGAGCCCCTGACAACTGATCGTCGCCACCCACAAAATTTTGAACTTTTGTAAACAGGGGAAGTAGACAAAGAAAAAAAAATTGTGTTGCATCTTCCAGTTCAAGGTTGAACGTTTGGAGTTTTTGTTGTTGTTTGTTTGTGTTTGTTGTTTGTTGATGTGTTTAGAGGAATCAGACCATTAGCTAGAGATTTTGTTTAAGTGATGCTTGTAAAATCCTTGGTGCTTAATTGTATCATCTGATTTTGGGGGATGGACTGGAAGGCATTGGAAAATTAAATAGCGTGAAGAATGAAAAGCACGTTCAAAGCACTGAGGACGTGGGCGAGGCTGGTGCGCCGTCCAGCGCAGCTCCCGTGGACAGAGGGACTCAGGACGCTGATTGCGTGATCTCATTGGGCCTCGAACTCACTTGCTGGCTTCCCACGATCCAAACAGATGTTTCCTAGGCTGCATAGGTGGGTGCAAGAGATAGTGGCTTTCAGACCTTTTTAGGAGAACTTTGGAATCATGCCTCTCAGAATTCTCTGTCGCACAGAGCCTTCTGGTTCTGCCTGGGACCTGCCTGTGCACGGTCACGTCACGCCCTGCACTCCTCCTTACTGTCAATTTTCTTTTCTCATGCAAAAATATACCCTCATCTTTTTTTTTCTTTTTTGCCTTTCCAAATGTATATGTGTGCGTGTGTGCATGCGTGTGTGTGTGTGTGTGTGTGTGTGTGTGTGTGTGATCTCGTATTGCTTTTTGGCATCTCCGAAGAAAGGCAGCATGCATTTTAAAGAGTTATGTGTGAAGCTCCAAGTATTTCCTGCAATTTGGGAATGCCACTGGCCAATGCCTCAGATGGGAATCCAGCATTAATTACGAATGCCTTCCATGCACTGATCAAGTTAAACAGCTAGTTGGTGTTTAAACAGGCTGACAAGCAAACCTCATCTTAAGATTCTGTGTCTTCCTTTCTGGTAGATGGTTACAACAGGAATATGTGGTGAGGAATCCGAAGGAGAAATCGCAAAATCTTGATGTGGGGCCAGCAGGCTTCTAGTTGGCTGCAGGATTAGTAAGCAAGCAGCCTTCTGCTGTCGGAATCAACAGTGCTCAGACAGTTGCAGAAGCTCTAAAGACTTCGGATTTGCTTGCAGTGAGAGATTTGTTGTGGATTTTTAACAAGGCTCCTGTGTGTGTGCCATGCTTAGTAAATATTGGCCTTCGGGGTATTTTGCAGTCACGCTGAATGGACTGTTAGTTTCCCCAAACTGCAAAGTGAAGAAAATCCATTTTCCTGATTTTGTTGCCAGCAAGATTGCATCATAGATTTTGCAGTGCAAAAAGCAAAATAAAATCTAGCAAGAAACGCTTTTTAGACGACTGGAAAAGTGATCAGGAAAAAGAAAGATAACTGTGGTTGTGGAAATGGACGGGCCTAGAAAGGACCCAGAGAAGCATTTAATAGCTCAATCCTTGAAAATAAAGTCACTGAAGCATTTTTGCTTTGTTTAGAAATAAGGAAAATCAATCATATCATATATAACTAATACAATCAAATAACTCCCCTTTACAATATAAGTCAAATGCATCTTTATTTGGTATCCAGTTTATTTTTAAAAAGTAATCAGAAAGAGGCTATTAGAAGTGAAACAATCTCAGTCCAGACTCCAGATGCTTGCTTTATTTTGTGTTTCATCATGTTTCTTTCCTGTGGCGCATGGCATTTCTATAGGGACAGTTCTACTGTACCCAAGAGTTATTTAGTAGGTATTTAAATAAATGAGTATTTGAAATTGAACTCGAAAGGGCAATCTGTAAAATCCTTACATTTGTCCTCCAAGAAGGAATTTCAGGAGACGTCACATTAATAAACAACTAAATTAATAACATTGTGTCATCAGCCCTTAAGAGTTTCATTATACTGTCGCTGTTTAATGGCAGAGAGGTACAAAGCAATGTCTAGCAGAAGCGATGGGCTCATTACACTTAAGAGTTCTTTCAGGAGGGCCATGATTGCCGTAGGGAACCCTCCTCATGCAAGACCTAAGGCCTTGAGGCTGTGCTGAACTGGACAGTGAGAAGAGTTGAGGGGCCTCCTCCAGCTCTGATCGAGGAACACCCACCTCATCTTGGTGTCCAGGGGTTTTCTCTGGCCCACGTTTTCGGCGAAAAGCCTAGAACAGGGAGGAATTGCTGGAAAGAGGGTTCTTCCCCATATGTTGTCCATTTGGCTGTCAGCACTTGTTCCAGAGGAAAAGAGCAGGGTCGTGAGTGCCTGCTAGACTGTCTTAAAGTATGGTAATGAGGCTAATTAGGAGAGATGGGGCTGAAGTGCATTCTCGGAGGCAATTATCCACACAGCTTTCTTGCCGCACTGTGTCTTGATCAGATTCCTCTTCTCTAATTTTGTGTCATTTCTCAAGCACCACAAGAATAATGAGAATGTCTGAGGCAATCGGAGCTGTGTGGTTGTAGAAAAAAAGAGGAGAGTGCTCTAATAAAATCCTGGGAACCATCTTTCTCTCTGGACTTTTCCTATGTGGAGTGTGGTTAAGGTGGTTCTCAGGAATACTGTTGCTGTTCAGTTTACAGAAATGAAAATCAATTGTACTGCGTTGTAGTGAGTGTGCGGAGCTTCCTTGCTAAGTGAACGCTGTGTGGCTTGGTCCTTTTATGTTAGTCATCAGGGCAAGTCTGAAATCTAGTGTCCGTGCAAGGGAGAGATATCAGAGGCCTGCAGAGCAAGCCTAGAATCTGTTCTTTCTTAGGGAATTTGGAAAATTGATGCAGTTTAGTTTCTGTTTCCCAAACTCTGGTGCATTTTCATATGGACAAGAATAAGGAAACTGAATGAGTGGATTCAGATCTCTAGTGAGTTCATCACTGGTGACATTGAACTTAAGTTTGATGTTTTTCCTACATAATCACAAAAATTAGCAGTGAAAAGTATGGTTTTCAAAATTCAAATTATTTTTTATGGTACACTAATGTTTTATATAAATGTGATACATGATGTATATATACACGTCATATATTATATATTGTATATAATTATATATTAATATTATTAATAATTATTATATATAATTATATATATTATATATATAATATTAGGACTTTTGAGGACATCGAACTATTTCCACTATAAGTGTATTTTCATCCCTTAAAAGTAAATCTAGAATTATTTAAGATTAAAATAAAAGCTGAACTACATAAATACATTCCATTAGGAGCACCAAGTGTGTTAAGTGACAACGATACTGCTTGTGCTCATTTTTGTACTGAGACTTAGTGTTTTATTGCTTTCTTGCGTGGGTTACAATTTTCATTTCTCGTCTCATACTTAAGCGTTTATTAGGCTGTGGGCTTCTCAAAGGCATAAGGGAGGCACTTGGGTTTATTTTCAGTAGATTAATGAAAAAACCAACTCAACTAAAACAAACATACTGGTAGAAAACCTGTAAATGGCTAAATGGTGTTCTTTCTTTGGAAATTCCTTTAGTTTCAAGTGTGTTTGGTAGCAAGTCAGAGAACTTTTGTCTATCACAGAATGACAGTTCTTGGGAGTGGAACAGGTCAAGGTGTAATCAGCAGTCTTGGTAGAGAATTTGTTGCAGATGCCAGACAGTCATAGTCCAGGTGGAATTAACAGGTTAGAAGTGACTTTCAAACTTGAGCATGCCTGAGCCTAGCTATAGACAACTGGGAGATATATAGATATATAGATATATAAATATATATCTATATAGATATATAGATATATATTCCTATAAATCAAATAGAGTGATCCAGCAGGGATTGGATGGAGGTGAAAACAAGCTACATTTTTACTTCTCGGTGGTTATGATGATCACACTATGAGAAACACTTTGTAGTTTAAGAAGTTTGCTATACCTGATACCCAGCTACCAGAGCAAGGTGAGCACAGAAAACAGGCAACCAGACTGAACTGGAAGCATGGAGGGATAGAGAGGAATAGAACGGAAGGGACGCTAACTCTCATGACTTCAGAAACTTGATCTGTGAGATCGAACTGATAAAATTTCCCTGAAATTAGAGAATAAATGCAACCGGAAGTATGAATGGTGTCAGAATGAGTTTGTAACCTTACTTTTCCAGGCTCGTGCTAGCTTGCCATAAGTTCTGTGATTCAGTACGGCACGGATTCTAGAAGAACTGTAGACTAGATAGCGTCTAGATGAGCCATAGATATGGAGCGCATGCGCAGTAAGACTACATGGCATCTAGACGAGCCATAGATATGGAGCGCATGCGCAGTAGACTACATGGCATCTAGACGAGCCATAGATATGGAGCGCATGCGCAGTAGACTACATGGCATCTAGACGAGCCATAGATATGGAGCGCATGCGCAGTAGACTACATGGCATCTAGACGAGCCATAGATATGGAGCGCATGCGCAGTAGGGCCAAACTAGGGAAAATGGAGGCATTAAGGTTGAAAAATTTGAACAAGTAGAAACCAGTCCAAGAGTGGGGGACTGAGGATTTCAGAGAAATAATAAACAGAAAAGTAAACTGCTGAAAGACCCTTGCTCCCCCTGGAAGCAACCTTCCATCCGCAGCAAGGTCCCTGTCCCATTGTTGCCGCAGCAGGACCCAGTCTTGGGCGAGGCCCTGCAAGTGGATGCTGGCTACTGGAAGTAGTGGGTGCAGGTGAAAAGTGTACAGTGGAGGGGAAACAACCAGTTTGGGTCTGATCAAAAAGGAAAATACTTTCTCAGGTCGGAAGCAGAGTGATAAACATAGACAAGTAATATAAACGCAGCACATTCCTCCCTCCCTCCCTCCCTACCTGAGGCTTGGAGTCCACCCTGAAAGCAGTTATCAGAGTGTTTTAATCTTTCCTGCGAAGCCCATCCTTACATTCTGAATATGATGAGCACTTCTCAGAGTGAAGACAGACTGCAGCTGGTACCAACCCTTTGCATGCAGAAGCAGTACATTTCACGGTGCTTTGATCCAGCTCAGAATTTAAAAGTGATCCGTGTTGGAAAGAAGCAAACTAAAGTTCTGCAGGAAAGAATTGTATTCGCTTACTAGAAGCTTTTTTTTTTTGGGAGGGGGGGGTGTTGGCATACCAGGAATCAAACTCAAGACCTCATGCTTTCCAGGAACGGTGCTGTGCCACTGACCTAAAACCCCTAGTCCCTTGATAGACGCTGTATGAGGAGCATGTTAATCATATTAATCATCATATTAATCAGGAGCAGATTAATCCTATCTATCTGTTCTTTAATAATGTATCCATCATTCAGTCATGGCTCCTGGGAGACTTTATATTAAAAGCTCTTAGGCACTGAGATTGTACATTTGAGCTTTGGCCACAAGGAAGAAATAGGCCTAGAACTAAAGGTGTATGCCAAGAGCAGAGCACTATGGGAATTCTGAGGCTGGAGGATCTCCATGAGTTCAAGGCCAGCCTGAATTACACAATGAGTTCAAAGCTAGGAAGAATTACAAACTACAATAATTGGCTGGAAAGATAGCTCGATAGTCTATGCACCTGCCTGGCAAGCACGAGGACCCACGTCCAGTCCCCGGTACCACATGCCATGCTGGCCTGGAAACCCAGGCATGCCTTGTGGGCCACCAAAGCCAGGCGTTGTGGCACACACCTATAATCCCAGCATTGGGGAGGCTGAGACAGGAGGATCACTAGAAATCTGAACTGTTTAGTGAGATCCCATATCAAGTAAATAAATAAAAATTAAAACAACAACATTACTAGTTCAGCAGGATTTGCTGAAAGCATGTTTTGGAGATGTTATGGAAAAGGTTAAGTAGGACGAGAATATAGGAGTCTAAAGTGTTTATTGAGCTGAGGCGACAAGCTTGGATAGCATGGTAGGTTCAGGAAAGTTATCTAGAGCTTCCTCAGAGCAAGCCCTGGAAACCAAAGTTTGTGTTCAAAGCTTCAGAGTTTCTTTAATCTTGAGCTGGGCTCCCAAGCGTACACGGGATTCCAGCCATTGAGAAGTGAGGAGAGATCCGGATATGGGCTGTAGCAGCTGGGAGTGAGTGCACATTCTGATTGAGGGAAATTTGCAATAAACTGGTTGGGAAGGTTGAGGGAAGAGTTTGGACGTGACTTGGGGGACACACAGTGTGAAGAGCCCTGGGAACACCAGACAGAGGACTATTGGAATTTCTCTGCTGGGCTATAAAAAGGATAAAGTCTGTGGACAGGTTAGTGATACCCTTTTTAGAAAGTTAACCTAAAAATGGAGGGCCTGGATGATGATTATACAAATGTGCAAATACAGGGAGCTCTCCTTAATGGAAAAAAAAACCTGGGTTGTAGGAACAATCCACAGGACTTTGTAACTGAAGAGAGATAGCGAAAGAAGTTATCAGCGTGTACGGCAGTTTCATGACAGTGGACTCACACTAAATAATAAAAAAGGATAGAAACCAGTGATGGTGAAGAAACGAATCCTACTCAACTAGCTGTTGAGTTTTGTGATGTAAAGGATCACTTGACTGAGTGAATAGACTCTGGTGATAAAACAAACAGTCACATGTATACCGTTGCCTGCCTTGGAGCCCATATCTTAGTGGGAGATTTGTCTGTGTCACAAACTATAGGAAGGGCTATACTCTAAAGATGGTATAACTACCCAAAAAAGGAAAAAAAAAAAAAAAACAGAATGAGGGGCTGTAAGACAAAAATGTTATAGAAAGAGAGAAGAAAGGATTTGAGGTGGGCCTGGAAAATCCATGAGAAGAAATTAAGTGAGTTGGCTTTACTGTTGTCATCCACACATTCAATAAAAATGGACTGAGTCCATGCTCAACTGCTGGTTCCATGCTGGGCGCTGGACTGCCTCTAAGAGGTCAGCTTCCCTGTGAGAGAACTTGATGCCTTGTCCTCAGGCGGATGGAGCAAAGGAGGGAGAATGGAGGAACTCCACAGGCAAGGAGGCCGTGACAAACTAGACCAAACTCGGAGGCAGTGAGAGTACCTGCTCAGATCATCTCGGAATAGAGGACTTTAAAGACTTGGGGAGGTGACAGCTCAATGCTTTCAGTCCATGCGGAAGCCATTATAAATCTACATTTTAGAAAGATAAAGCATTCCTGTGTAAATGCTTGTTTACAAATGCTGGCAGGCATGGAGATGCCGCTCAGGACACTGTCCCTGTGGTGGCATCAGCAGGCCAGGGAGGACAGGTCCTAAGTCTGAGGAGAAGACTGAGGATTCAGCACCGCCCACGCACGTGACTCACTTGGCCCGCACCCCAGCCTGTCACGCGTGGGCCACCATACTTACTACGCATCTGCAGGTGGTGAAGTGATGTCGATGATGGTGTGAGCACCATGGCCAGAGTGACAGGGCGCGTTGTGGGAAAGGACTGGAGCCCGAGCAGGTGGGCTGCAGGTCAGCGAAGCACCACAGCTGGAAAAGGCCTCGGGCGACTGAGAGCAATGCATGCTAGAGTTATGGTGACAGAACTCAGTGCCCATGGAAGCCACACAGGCCCTGGGAATGTCAAGTTGAAGAGGGCTGGGAATCAGAAAGGACTCATTCTAAAAGGGGCAGAATGGCCATGGAATGAAACAGACATGTTAATACGAGGTTTCACACTGACCAATAAAACCTAGTAAAGCATGGAAATCTGGGGAGATCACTTAAGTATCAAATTTTGACAACTAGTATATAGGTATGCAGACACTATGTCATCAAACACACACACACTCATAACGTGATGTAGCCCTATATTTGCATGTAAGATAATCCTGCCATACAGTAAAAAACAAAAATAATAAAAGTGTCTTATACACACCATACACATATTAGTGGTGTCCCTTACTACCCTAGAGAAAATTAGGAAATTTTTCTTCTTTTTTTTTTCCCTGCAAGACTGGGGTTTCAGCTCACGACCTTGCACTTGCCAGGCAGGCACTTGTGCCATGGGGCTATCTCCCCAGCCCTAGGAAATTTTATGATGTAGTATAAATCTTAGTACAATTTCAAATTTTAGGCAAAGATTGGCACCTACTGATTCTTGCATTTCTAGAGCAATGATAGAAAGTTGGATGTATCTTTCCTGCTAAAAAAATTAATGGGTACAAGTGTTTGCTGCCACCCACACCGTGCTGCGGACGCAGGCGAAGCTCTGGTTTATGTAACACCACTGGATCTGAGCGTGATGCTGGAAGTCAGCCGTCCAAGGGGGTCCGAGGCTCCCATGCACTTCATCACGTAGACTAAATAATGAAGCCCACGACATTCATTGCACCCAGAGAAGTGGA